>RJWJ010030305.1:0-20006 GCA_004363605.1 Indri indri | reverse complement strand
AACCCACAACCACAGCAGCCCAATTGTTGAATCTCCACGGCAGGACTATTTTGTACCAAAGAGACAGCACCCTCCCCTAAGAGTGTCTAGTGACCAAGGAGGCTGCTCTTCAAGCTGAGACACATGGTCACCTCTCTGCTGCGACTTGGTAGCCGGAGCTGCTGGCCAATTAGACAGACTCCACAATGGGAAGGGCTGAGTAGAGAGTGAAGGAGGCTGTTTTGCCAGCAAGGTCCTGTAGCCTCATTTTTTCTGTGACTTGGTAATCAGCGCCTCCTCTCAAAGAATTAGTTCCCCACTCTTGGTAGTGTGGAGGAACAAGGTAAGCTGTTCTCTGGACTGTGACCCTGTAGGGGTGGTGGATGACCCTTGACTACGATCTGACCACTGATATTGCATACCAAAGGGACCGACCCCACATCTGCTGGGGAGGAATAGCGGGACAGGCTGCTTTCTGGTCTGGGTCCCTCAGGGGCCTTAGGCAGGGCTTCTCTAGCAGCCCTGAAGTGTGTACTTCTTACCAGCTAGACATCCCTGCCCTTGAAGGGGTGGAATAACAAGGGTCCCCATTTCCTGAGCTGAGACGCCAGGTAGCCCCAGGAAGTGCCCTTCTCCCAGCTTGGGGGGTTATCTCCCCCTTTCGCAGGTGAAAACCCACCCTCGGTGGAGGAAAGAAACGAGAGAAGACATTTTTCTGGTCAGGCCTTACGACAGTCTCAGCCAACGCCCCTCCCACAGCCCTCCAGGACAGAGCCTGCCTCTAAAGCTCTCTCCTAGCTATAGATCAAGGAATTTCTGAAGTATACAGCCTCAGGCACGCTGATTCCTGCTGCTCTTCTCACCACATCTTAAGAGGTAACAAGGCTCAAGTAGCCCTTGGGAGTGGCAAAACATCTCCCAAAGACTCAGGCTTGGGTATGTCCCATTTGGGATATACAGCCCAATTCAAAGGTTCTGGAATACCTTGACAACTGACTCCTCCATGCAAAATTCAAGCAACAAAAGAGAGAGAAACCTCACAACTAAACCCAGCGCCTTCCACCTCAACCAAGTAGTTGATAGCAGAGTCATCTCTTCAGCTCTGCCAAGGAACATCCCTCTGGAGCCCCAAAATTAAGTTCATAAACCAGTCATAGCACCTCCAGTCCTTGACAAAGTAGCTTGATGAGAAATAATCAGCAAAAGAACACAGGAAACATGAAAGATCAGAGAGAAAAGTCACCTCCGAAAGAAAATATTCGATCTTCATCAACTGATACCAACGTACATGATACGATTAAACTGACAGAGGAAGAATTCTGATTATGGATTGTAAGGAAACTGAATGGAATTGAAGAGAAAATAGAATCCCAACATAAAGAAACCACAAGAACAATCCAGGAAATGAATGAAAAATTTTCCAAAGAGATTGAAATACTAAGGAAAAACCAAAGAGAAATTATGTCAATGAAGGAGGCATTCAGGGAACTTCAAAACACAATGGAAAGCCTCAAGAACAGAATGGATCATGCAGAGGAAAGAATCTCAGAGCTAGAAGATAATGTCTATGTGCTGAACAAATCAGATGAAGAAAAAGAACTCAGAAGCAAGAGACAAGATCAAAATTTTCAAGAAATGTGGGATTATGTAAAGAAACAGAACCTTAGGATCATCGGTCTTCCAGAGAGAGAAGAAGAAGATACTCAAGGGCTGGAAAACTTATTTCATGGAATACTGGAGGAAAATATGCCAGGCCTGGCCAGAAATCTAGATATCCAGATACAATAAGCACACAGAACTCCTGGGAGACTCAATGTGAAAAGGCAATCACCACGTCACGTAGTTATTAGACTGTCCAAAGTAAACACGAAAGAAGCAATTATTCGAGCAGCCAGACGAAAGCAACAAATAACCTATAAAGGAAAGCCGATCAGACTAACTGCTGATTTCTCATCTGAAACCCTACAAGCCAGAAGGGACTGGGTCCCTATCCTTAATCTACTAAAACAGAATAATGCCCAACCTAGAATTCTTTATCCGGCAAAATTACGCTTCATCTACGAGGGAGTAATAAAATCCTTCGCAGACAAGCAATCACTGATGGAATTTGCAAAGACCAGACCAGCCCTACAGGAAGTACTGAGTCCTGCATTACACACTGAACAGCATAATAGACACTCATCAAAGTAAAATCATTCAAAAGTTAAAGCCTAGAACATGGACTTCATGACTGCTCAAGGAGCAAAACAAAACAACAGGATTTGACCCAACAATGTGAATGGAAATCTACCACAAATCTCAATCCTCTCAATAAATGTGAATGGCCTGAACTGTCCTCTGAAAAGATACAGGCTGGCAGAGTGGATAAAAATCCACAAACCTAGTATCTGCTGTCTACAGGAAACGCATCTCATCGTCAAAGATGCCTTCAGACTAAAGGTCAAGTGATGGAAAACTATCATCCAGGCGAATGGAAGTCAAAAGAAAGCAGGGGTATCTATACTATTTTCAGATAACACATGCTTTAAAATAGCAAAAGTAAAAAAGGACAAAGATGGCCACTATATATTGGTGAAAGGGAAGATGCAACAAGAAGAGTTTACAATCCTTAATATCTATGCACCCAATACACGAGCACCCAGTTACATAAAGCAAACCTTGTCTGATCTAAACAACATGATAAACAATAACACCATAATAACAGGGTATTTCAGCACTCCACTGAATGAACTGGACAGATCTTCCAAACAGAAAATAAGCAAAGAAATAATGGACTTAAACAGAGCTCTTGAACAAAAGGGTCTGACAGATCTCTACAGAACATTCCACCCAAGTAAAGCCGAATTTACATTCTTCTCATCAGCCCACGGAACTTTCTGCAAAATTGATCACATACTAGGCCACAAATCAGACCTCAACAAATTCAGAAAAATAGAAATTATACCATGTACTTTCTCGGACCATAGTGGTTTAAAATTAGAGTTCAATTGCAACAGAAATACTTGCTACCTCATAAAGTCATGGAAATTAAACCATCAATTGTTGACTAACTCCTGGGTCAAGGAGGAAATACAAAGGGAAATCAAGAACTTCTTTGAACTAAATGATAATGGAGAAACAAGCTATCAAAACCTGTGAGATACAGCAAAAGCATTCCTGAGAGGAAAACTAATAGCAATAAATTCCCATATCCAAAAATCAGAAAGTTCAGAAATTGACAACCTAATAAATAGAATCAAGGACTTGGAAAAGGAAGAGCAAACCAATTCAAATCCAAAGGGAAGAAAAGCAATAACTAAGATCAAAGCACACCTAATTAAATTGAGAACAAGAGAACTATATGGAAAATCAACAAAACCAAAAGCTGGTTTTTTGAAAAGATAAACAAAATTGACACCCCACTCGCTAGATTGACTAGAATCCAAAGGGAAAGGTCTCTAATGAACTCAATCAACAATGAAAAAGGAGAGGTCACAACAGATGCCACGGAAATACAAAACATTAGTTTTGATTACTACAAAAACCTATATGCCCAAAAACTATATAACAAGGAGGAAATGGATGAATTCCTGGAAACATACAACCTCCCTAACTTCACCCAAGAGGTAACAGAATATCTGAATAGACCAATCTCAAGCTCAGAAATAGGAACAGCAATCAGAAACCTCCCAAAACGTAAAAGTCCCGGACCAGATGGCTACACCTCAGAGTTTTACCAAACATTCAAAGAAGAACTCACACCCATACTACAGAAATTATTCCACAATATTAGAAAGATAGCATCCTTCCTAACATATTCTGTGAAGCCAATATCGCCTTGGTACCAAAGCCAGGAAAGGACCCAACAAAAAAAGAAAACTACAGACCAATATCCCTCATGAATATAGGTACAAAAATCCTCAACAAAATTTTAGCAAATAGAATTCAGCAGCACATCAAAAAACTAATTCACCTTGACCAGGTGGGCTTCATTCCAGGGATGCAAGGCTGGTTTAACATATGCAAATCTATAAATGCAATCCGCCATATAAATAAAAGCAAGAACAAAGACCATATGATTCTTTCAATAGATGCAGAAAAAGCATTTGACAAAGTCCAACACACCTTTATGATAAAAACTTTCATCAAAATATGCATAGACTGCTCATTCCTTAAAATTATCAAGTCCATTTATGACGAACCCACCGACAATATCATGTTGAATGGGGAAAAATTGAAACCATTCCCACTTAGAACTGGAACCAGACAAGGCTGCCCTCTGTCTCCACTTTTATTCAACATAGTGCTCGAAATCCTCCCCACAGCAATTAGACAAGAGAGAGATATTAAGGGTGTCCAAATGGGGACAGATAAGATCAAACTCTCGCTCTTTGCTGATAATATGATATTATACCTAGAAAACCCCAAGGACTCATCTAAGAGACTCCTAGAACTGATAAATGAATTCAGAAAAGTCTCAGGTTACAAAATCAATACACACAAATCTGTGGCATTCATATATGCCAGCAACAGTCAAGCCGAAGATCAAATCAAAAACGCAATTCCTTTTAAAATAGCCTCAAAGAAAATTAAATATCTAGGAATATACTTAACGAAAGATGTAAGAGACTTATACAGGGAGAACTATGAAACACTAAAAAAAGAAATTGTAGAAGATGTAAACAGATGGAAAAACCTACCTTGCTCATGGATTGGTAGAATCAATATCGTTAAAATGTCCATACAACCTAAAGTGATCTACAGAATTAATGCGATTCCTATGAAAATCCCATTATCATTCTTCTCAGATCTGGAAAAAATAACTCTATGCTTTGTACGGAACCAGAAAAGACCTCATATAGCCAAAACAATCTTAAGTAAAAAGAACAAACTGGGAGGTATTAGTCTACCAGACTTCAAGCTTTACAACAAGGCAATATTAACTAAAACAGCTTGGTACTGGAACAAGAACAGGGACATTGACCTCTGGAACAGGACTGAGAATCCAGAGATGAAATAATCTGCATATGGTAATCTAATCTTTGACAAAGCTGACAAAAGCATACACTGGGGTAAAGAATCTCTTTTCAATAAATTGTGCTGGGAAAACTGGATAGCCACATGCAGAAGATTGAAACTGGACCCCCACCTCTCACCTGTAACAAAAATCAATTCAAGATGGATAACAAACTTAAACCTAAGGCATGAAACCTTAAGAATTCTAAATGATGATGTTGGGAAGACCCTTTCAGACATCGGCCTAGGCAAGGAATTCTTGAAGAAGAACCCCAAAGCAATCACCGCAGCAACAAAAATAAATAAGTGGGATATAATCAAATTAAAAAGCTTCTGCACTGCCAAGGAAACTATCACTACAGTGGATAGACAGCCCACAGAATGGGAAAAAAATATTTGCTCTCTACACATCTGGTAAAGGGCTGATAAACAGAATCTATCTAGAACTCAAAAAATATCAATAAGAAAAAATCAAACAACCCCATCAACAAATGGGCAAAGGAAATGAACAGAAATTTTTCAAAGGAAAACAGAATAATGGCCACCAAACATATAAAAAATGCTCCACATCTCTAATCATTAGGGAAATGCAAATCAAAACCACAATGAGATATCATCTAACCCCGATGAGATTGGCCTCTATCAAAAAATCACAAAACAACAAATGCTGGCAAGGATGTGGAGAGTCAGGAACACTCTTACACTGCTGGTGGGACTGCAAATTAGTGCAACCTCTGTGGAAAAGAATCTGGAGATACCTCAGTGAGCTAAAAATAGAAATACCATTTGATCCAGCAATAGCACTATTAGGCATCTACCTAAAAGAGCACAAAACATTCTACGATAAAGACATCTGCACCCAAATGTTTATGGCAACACAATTCACTATCGCAAGGATGTGGAAACAACCCAAGTGCCCGTCAATCCATGAGTGGGTTATTAAAATTTGGTATATATTTACAATGGAATATTACTCAATCATAAGAAACGGCAGTGATCTAGCACCTCCTACACTTTCCTTGATTAAACTTAAACCCATTATCCAAAGTGAGGCACCACAAGAGCAGAAGAATGGGATCCACTTGTACTCGCCATCAAACTGGTACTAACTGATCAACACTAGGTTGATCACATGGCAGAAATACTCTCTAGGAATTAGGGGGTTGGGGGGCAAATCAACAACTAAAGGACACGGGGAGCACTAAGGGGGGGGAGGGCATGCCTTTAACCTGCACTTGGGTGAGGCAAAGGCATAAAGTGTAACTATAATGTTTGTACCCTCAAAATACCCTGGAATAAAAAAAATAAAAAAACAAAAAAATAAAAAAAGAAGCATTTAATAGGTACACTCACCAGTGACCTTTCAGATGCAAAGAAGGTAGTATTTCCTCACTTTGTGAAAAAATTATACCCCAAGAATAGCTTACTCATTGGTGGTTTCTGTTCATGTAAGCATTTTTAATAGCCACTATTAGACTACGATATCCTTATGGTCAGAAACCACATCTTGTTCATCTTTGTATCCCCATCACCTAACAGTAACTGATAGTTATTTAGTTCTTGGGAAATGTTCATTGAATTAATTATTAGCATTAAGCCACTTATTTTGTATGTTAATTCAATGCAAAGGTAAGAAATAATGCAATTATTAAATGTCAGCTTTAGTTCAGAACACCCTCTTCTCTGTGGCATAGAAGAGAGCAAAGTCATACATTTTCTCACTTCAACTTTATGAAAATGACACGTACACACAAGTGCTTGTGTGAACTTATAGCAAGATGAAGGAAACAAAAGAACAGGTAGTAAGAACACGTTTTAAAATGCAAAAAACATAATGAAACATCTATGCACCAGTCTCACAGCGTATCTTATAATTAGTACTCCGTGAACAATTGTTGTTTGAGCTGCATAGCAGAGGTGTGAGTTGTTAAATGGTTGCAAAAGGAAGCTTAGTTGACTTCATTTCTAAAAATCTATCACAGTGAATATAAGTGATAACTACTTGAACAAACCTTAGATGAGTTTGACTAATTTTAGCTGAGTTTATTTAAAAAGTTCAGTCCCACAATAATCGCTATTTAAATCTAAATGACACAGTTTGAGTAAGGAAGACTGATAACTCACTTTTAACATTTTTATTTTTTAAATTAATATACAATGAAATAGGTTTGGTATACAGTTCTATGAATTTTAACACATATATAGATTTGTGTAACCACCACCACACTCAGGATGCAGAGAAGTTATTTCACTTCCCAAACTGTCTAGTGCTACCCATCTGCAGCTATGCCATCCTCTTACCCCAACACTTGGTAAACATTAATTTGTTCTACACACCTATAGGTTTTGTCTAGTCATGAATGTTATACGGTTGGTTATACAGTTTTCCCAGCACCATTTATTGAACAGAGATTCTTTTCCCCAGTGTATATTTTTGTCTCCTTTGTCAAAGATTAGATGACAATATGAGGATGGTTTAATATCTGGGTTCTCAGTCCTGTTCCAAAGGTCTACATCTCTGTCCTTGTGCCAGTACCATGCTGTTTTGATTACTATATGCTTATAATAAAGCATGAAATCTGGTAGACTGATGCCTCCCAATTTGTTCTTTTTGCTTAAGATTGCTTTGGCTATATGAGGTCTTCTCTGGTTCCACACAAAACATAGAATTATTTTTTCTAGATCTGTAAAGAATGATGATATTTTTATAGGGATTGCATTAATTATGTGGATCACTTTAAGTAGTATGGACTTTTTAACAATATTGATTCTTCCAATACATGAACATGGTAGGGTTTTCCATCTGTTTACATCTTCTACAATTTCTTTTCTCAGTGTTTCATAGAAACTGGATCCCCACCTCTCACCTCTCACAAAAATCAACTCATGATTGATAACAGACTTAAACTTGAGGCATGAAACCTTAAGAATTCTAGAAGAAAATGTTTGGAAAACTCTTATAGACATTTTCCCAGGCAAAGAATTTATGAAGAATATCTCCAAAGCAATCACAGCAGCAACAAAAATAAATAAATGGGATCTGATCAAATTAACATTCTTCTGCACAGCCAAGGAAACTATCATTAGAGCAAATAGGCAGCCTAGAGAATGGGAGAAAATATTTGCTTTCTACACATCCTATAAAGGGCTGATAACAATAATCTATATAGAACTTAAGAAAATCAACAAGTAAAAATCAAACAACCCCATTAATTAATGGACAAAGGACATGAACCGAAACTTTTAAAAGAAGACAGAATAATGGCCAAAAAACATATGAAAAAGTGTTCAGTATCTCCAATCATCAGAGAAATGCAAATCAAAACCACAATGAGATATCACCTAACTCCAGTGAGAATGACGTTTATAAAACTTCCAAAATAACTGATGCTGGCCTGGATGTGGAGAGAAAGGAACACCCTTACACTGGTGATGGGGCTGCAAATCAGTACAAACCCTGTGGAAAGTAATTTGGAGATATCTCAAGGAACTAAAAATAGAAATACCATTTTCTCCAGCAATCCCACTACTAGGCATCTACCCAAAGGAAAAAAAGACATTCTATAATAAAGACATCTGCACTTGAATGTTTATGGCAGCACAATTCACAGTTGCAAAGATGTGGAAACAACCCAAGTGCCCATCAATACATGAGTGTATTAATAAAATGTGGTATATGTATACCATGGAATACTACTCAACTACAAAATATGTGGTGAACAGGCACCTCTTGTATTATCCTGGGTGGAGCTGGAGTCCATCCTTTGAAGTGAAGTATCACAAGAATGGAAAAAGGAGCACCACAAGTACTCACTATCAAATTGTTACTAACTGATCAACACTAAGGTGCTCATATGAAAGTAATATTCATCGGGTACCAGTCGGGTGGAAAGGGGGTGGTGGGGGTGGGTAAACTTACAACTAATGGGTGTGGAGCACACTGTGTGGGGGAAGGGCATGCCTATAGCTCTGTCTTGGGTAAGGTAAAGAATTATATGTAACCAAAATATTTACACCCCCGTAATGTTCTGAAAATAAAAAAAAAGAGAAGAGACTGTAACTTAAACCCAGCGTCATGTTGTCCTGCCCTCTTAACTTTATTTTTACCAAATAAATAAATAGTTAATTTTTTTAAAAAGAATGTTATATAGTTTAAATTATATTTGTAAATCCTTTTTATATTGGCTTCATTCACTTGGCATAATTCCTTTGACATTTTCCAAATTGTTGTGTGTATTGTGTGTGTGCATATCAATAGTTTTTTGTGTTTCGTTTTGTTTTCTGCTGCTGTGTAGTATTCCATTGCGTGGTTATACTGTGATTTGTTTATCCATTCACCTATTAAAGGCCATCTGGGTTATTTCCAGGTTTTCGAGATGATCAACAGAACATCTATTACAATTTGTAAGAATTTGTATGAACATAATATTTTGTTTCTTTAGGGTAAATATCTTGCAGTGGAATTTCTGGGTTATATGACAGGTACATGTTCAACTTTATATAAAGTGCCAAGCTATTTTTCTGATTGGCTGTACCATTTTATATTCCCAGCAGTCATGAATGAAAAGTACTGTTTCTCTAAGCCATCACTAGCATTTGGTATTGTCACAATTTTTAATTTTAGGCATTCTAATATATGTGTGGGGCTATCTCACCATGGTTTTAATTTGTATTTCCCTAATGATGAATGATGTTGAACATATGTTCATGTGCTTACATGCCAGCCATATTTCTTTTTGGTGAATTGCTCCTGCAATTTTTTTTGACTAATTTTTTCTTAGTGTTGAGTTTAGTAACTTCTTCATATATTTTGGATGCACATTCTACATCACATATGTGATACATTTTTTGTATCTTGCCTTTTCATTCTCTTAACAGTGTCTTTCTCAGAGAAAATTATTTAAATTTGATGAAGTCTGATCTAACAATTTTTTTTTTCTTTTAGGGATTACGCTTGTGGTGTCATGTATAAGAACCCTTTGCCTAACCACAGTCATGAATATTTCTCTTGTGTTTTCTTCTAAAGGAAGACGTTTTACATTTTGTATTTGTGTCTATCAGTTAATTTTTATATAAAGTGTAGGATTCACTATTTGTATACAGATGCCCAATTTCATCAAAACCATTGGTTTAGAAGTGTCCTTTCTCCACTGAAATGTTTTCTTTAGCTTTGTAAAAAATTAATAGGCATATTTCTGTGGATCTATTCTCTACAATTTATTGTGCCTCTTTGATCTATGTGTCTTTCCCTTAACTAATATCACATTGTCTTGTTTACTGTAGTTTTATAGTAAATCTTATAACAGGGTAGTATGAATCCTCCAACTATATTCTTCATTTTAAAGGTATTTTGGTTCATTTATTCTCCCTGTCTTTCCATATAAAGTTATTGTAAGGGGCACAGCTGAGCTAGAGAGAAATGACTTGCCAAGTGTTTAAGCTGATTAAAAAAACAAAACAAAATGAAAATAATAGTCCAGGCTTTAATTACTTACTATTATAGTATAAGTAAGAAGCTAAACCAGAGAAAAGACTCACTTCTCCCTGTTCCATTTCCCCCCATGTAATAGCATACTGGGTAGAAGGTCAGGTGAATCAGCACAGACATCGTGGTCATCTCGCCATGGAGACAGAAGATTCTCTCTCTCGCTCGCTCTCTCTCTCTCTCTCTCTGTCTCTCTCTCATTCTCTAGATAGATACGTATAGACATATAAAAACAATATACATGCTTCTATCTATCATCTGTCTATCTATCTATCTATCTACTGACAAAAAACTTCTGCAGTTTTATGGACTGAGGGCGGGAAAGGAAGGGAAGGGGAGGGGGAAGTTCTAGGAGTGGAAAATTACTGAGTTAGAGTGAAGAAGAAAAGTACATCAACATTTCTTCCTCCTCCTCTTCCTCAGATGAAGAGGCACCTGAGGAAGGCTTTTACCAAATACCCCAGATAAACTAACCTCTGAATAAAGGTGCCTGAGCTAGGGATGAACATATACCTAAACGCATGGCTAGCCAGAGGGAGTATGTTGAGGTATGAGTCTGTGACTCAACTCCAGTTAGAAACTGCAAGGCATCTGCTGTGCACCAAATATCGTGTGAGGGAGCAGTTTCTATGGGAAAGCTTGCCAGGTAAAGCCTTTGTAACTGCCTGTGGTCGAGCTATAAAAATCACACATAAGATTTTGACCTGGACCCATACTCCTCAGTCATGAGTCAGTTTATTACAGTAGTCTGTGCCAGAGAAAATGGTGATTGATCCACAGTGATGGCAACTCAGGATTATGTGAAGTCAAATGATTCTAAAGATGTTTTATGGGCATAAGTAGCACAGCTTTAAAATGAATTGAATACAGGTGGGTGTAGCTATTAAGGGAATGAAGAGAATCAAAGAAAACTTTATTTATGGAAAAAGCATATGGGAATATAGTAGTATACTTTGATGAAGTGGAGAAGACTAGAGGAGAAGCAGACTTTGGGGAAAGTCAAGATATTAATGTTTAAAATACATATTGGAGAACTATTTAGAAATGTCAGGGAAGCAGTTGGATATTTGTGCCTGGACTTCCAGAGTGAAAATCAGGCATGAAGATACATTTTGGAAGTCTTTGGCTCATAAAGAACATTTGGAAATAAAGTTTTAGAATTCACTGGTTTATAGCCAGCATTTAAAGCTTTGGAACTGTATAAAATAATCCATGCAGAGGATTTAGATAGAGACTGAAGGCCAAGGACAGAGCCTTAGAGGACTCCAACATTTAGAAATCAGGAAGAGGCGGAAGCAAAAGAAACCAAGAAGAAGTGGCCAGTTAGGTAAGAGGAAATCTTGACTATTATGATGTTCCAGTAGTCAAAAAAATATTTGTGAAGGAAAATGAAATCTTAAGAAGCTTCTGCACAGCCAAATAAACTATCACAAGAGCAAACAGACAGCTTATAGAATGGGAGAAAATATTCACATGCTACACATCCAATAAAGGGCTGATAACTAGAATCTATTTAGAACTCAGGAAAATCCGCAAGAAAAAAATCAAACAACCCTATCAAAAAGTGGGCAAAGGACATGAATGGAAACTTTTCAAAAGAAGACAGAATAATGGTCAGGAAACATACGAAATAATGCTCAACATCTCTAATTATAAGGGAAATGCAAATCAAAACCACAGTGAGATATCACTTATCTCCAGTGAGAGTGGCCTTTATCAAAAAGTCCAAAAACAATAAATGTTGGAGTGGATGCAGAGAGATAGGAACACTCATACACTGCTGGTGGGACTGCAAACTAGTGCAACCTCTGTGGAAAACAACATGGAGATACCTCAAAGAGATACAAGTAGATGTACCATTTGATCCAGCAATCCCTTTAATGGGCATCTACCCAAAAGAAAAAAAGTCACTCTATAAAAAAGACATCTGCACTTGAATGTTTATAGCAACACAATTCACAATTGCAAAGATGTGGAAACAACCCAAGTGTCTATCAATACATGAGTGGATTAATAAAATGTGGTATATGTATACCATGGAGTACTATTCAGCTATAAGAAGCAATGGTGATATAGCACCTCTTGTATACTCCTGGATAGAGCTGGAATGCATTCTACTAAGTGAAGTATCCCAAGAATGGAAAAATAAGTACCACATGTACTCACCATCAAATAGTTTTCAGTGATCAACACCTAAGTGCACATATAGGAATAACATTCATTGGGCATTGGGAAGATGGGAGGGGGAAGAAGAGGATGGGTATATACATACTTAATGAGTGTGATGCACACCATCTAGGAGATGTACAAGCTTGAAGCTCTGACTTGGCAGGGAGGGGGGCATGGGCAATATACATAACCTAAACATTTGTACACCCATAATATGCAGAAATAAAAAAAAAGATTTAAAAAAATGTTCAAATATTGCTGAGAAATACTATAAGAACAGAGAAGTGACCATAGAATGGGGCAGTATAGAGGCCATTGGTGACCTGCCAAAACCAGAATCAGTGGAGGAGGACAAGAAATATAAACCCACAGGTTTATATTCTTTGAAGAAAGAATGTAAAATGAAGTGGTGGAGACAAGAGATTGCAGACACCTCTCAAAAAGTTTTACTGTCAAATGAAAGAAATAGGACAATCCCTAGAAGGAGTTTGAGAACCAAGGAATGTTTTTGCAGTCGCTGTTAATCAAGGAGTAAGAAATAGGACATGCTTATATACTTATGCATATATTTCTGATTATAATAATCAGTATAAGGACAGAAATTTATAATGCATGTAAGAGAAGAGGGGAAGAGAGAGAGAAAGAGAGAGAGAGAGAGAGAGAGAGAGAGAGAGAGAGAGAGAGAGAATATTAGTGAGAACAGAAATAAGATCTTTTAGAAGTCAAGAGGGTGTGGACTCCAGTATACAAGTGTTGAGGTTGGACCTTGATGGAAAGAGAGTCACTTCATCCATTGTGTTACTAGGTGACAAGGGGGAAAGCAGACAAAAGGTACAGAATGCAGAGAGATAGCTTGATTGGTTTGCTGGCAGTGTCATAAGATAATTCTCAGCTATGGGCTTCTATTTTCTTATTAAAATATGAAGTCAGGTTATTAGCTCAGTGACATGCTATATGAGATTTGAGGAGAAACAGTGTCAAAAGATTGGTTTGGAAAATAATAAAATAAAGCCACAGGAGAAGTGTTGTAGCTAGATGGCCAGCCAGTATTGGTACCCATTTGAATTATGTGCATATACTGCCCAACACGTTCTATCCATGAGTATGTATTTTTTAATCAAACAAATGGATGAAAACTAAGCAACTCTTTGTAACTTCTTTTTTTAAACTTACTATATTTTTGACATTTCTTTTTCTGAGACATCACATACAGATTTAGCACATTTGTTTGGTAGCAACATTATATTCTGTACCATGGATGGAGGCAGGTGATGTGGGAAAGATTTGAGAATAGAAGTGATTACTCAGGGGTTATAGTTCATGTGGAAACAACAAAAAAATTATTGAATATTTTGAACATTCTTTCATTTCAGAAAATTATACAATGTATGCATACTATGGTGCACTTGGCCACTAGTGAGCTCCTGAATGTGTAATAATTGCTTTACATTAAGAGAAATCAGGAGCTCATGGGACCACATTGAAATGAGCTTTTAAAGTGAAGAGGATTGCAATCTTTCTACATGTTTGCTAATTCAGTATTATCTAATTTTGACCGGATTTGTTCCCTACTGAATAGACTCTCAGCATCTTTTTTTTTTTTTTTTTCCTTTCTCTCTTTTCAAATCGCATTTCTTTTACATTTAGTTCTTTCTTTAAATTTCCTGGAGAAGCTCAAGGAACACTCCAGTGGTGATGAGCAAAAAGGTACTTGAATCAAAGATCTGAAATTTCACATCTGTGCCGTTTTTGTGTAGTCATCCTAGTCTATGCTTAAGGAGCAACACCTGTGGTGGGAAATCATTCTGGCCTGCTGGCCTGCTTGCTTGCCTCCTGGCTTGTGTTTGCCCCTGTTTAGCTTGAGCTTTCCCTTTTTCTTGATAAAGCTCTCTGTTGCTCCATGCAAGGAATGTGACAGCTAACTCCTTATACTCAAAAGCTGTCTCTAAGACCTTGTCTCTCTTTTATATCTCTGTCTCTCTGTTCTTCTCTCCATGTCTCTCCTATCTTTAATAAACACATCTTTCTCTGAGTGACAGGCAGGATAATTTAGCTCACCATAGTTAGCAGCAGTGCCCTTATTTTACTAGAATATAAAAATGTCAGTGTCTAAATATAGTATTGAAATTAGGAAGTATGCTTTCCAATTCTTGACTCACTCTATCACTTTCTTGCTGTGGGGACCACAGGGAACTGCTTGACCTCTCAGTTTCCTTTGGTTCAATAAAGGCAATAATTCTTGCCTTGCCTGCCAGATGTAGGTGAGTAATTAAGGGTTGTAGAGTCCTTTGAAATTTGGAAAGGAAGCTGCAAAGGCTAATAATTTGCAGTATTCATGTAAAGTATTTGAAGTAATTTACACAAAAATAAATTCCGTACTTTGAATGTAGAATATGAAACCATGAAAGTTAACATAAATCCATTTACAAATTCACAAGAAGACCCTGAAGTAGAGGCAGGAAGCTATATACTCCTGCCTTTTGACCCCTTTTCCTCTCCTAGACTTTGGTTTGTGAACTCTCTTCTAGACTCCCTCTCTGACACCTCACCTAAGCTATTGATTAGTGAGGTACACTTGAAAAGGAACAAGCTTTGGAACCTGCCAGACCTAGTTACACACCTGATTCTACCACTTTCTAGATGAAAATTAGGGCAAATGACTTGTTACATGTTTCCACTTCCTGTACCTCAGCTTCCTTATTTTATACAATGGCAATAATTTTTGCAACACAGAGCTTTCAATAAGAATTGCATGCATGCATGTGTGCAAGCATTTGTTGATGCTAGGACATCAATGAATATCTAGGAATGTTTCTTCCCTTCCATTCTTTGGAAAGGAGGTAAAAGGACAGATGATGGGGCAAAGCTTCAGTGTCAACTGCTCTGGTGACTACTAGATGGCCCCAAGGAGACACTTTAGAGGCAGATGGAGAAGGCAGAGGTTAGGGTCAGTTGTAGTGCAGGTCTTGGGTGAGTGTTCCCATTATGACTTTCAACCACATGAAAAGAACAGTCTGACACCAGACCAAATTTACTTATTTTGCAATCAAAAACAATGTCAACTATGCCCTAAACCTAAGTGACCACTATATATCATCTAAAACGTATCTATTCTCTTTGCTGAGTTCCAGAAACTGATAGTAAAATTAAAGATGCCCTGCAGGACAGAGTATAAAAGAAGTACACAGTTTCTGAGAAGGCCACTTTCCCCAGGGGAAAAAAAAATACATAAAATTAGACAATGATTTATAAGACACCAAAACCACAAATGATGATGTACACCTTTTAAAAAATCATTTTATTGAAGTATAATTGACATGCAAAAAGTACATATTTAATGGATAAAACTTGCTGAGCTTGAATATAAGTATATACCTGTGAAACCATCACCACGATCTATACCATAAACCTATCCCTCACCTGCAAAAGTTTCGTTGCACTCTCCTTATTTGTTATTATTACTTTTATACTCTTAGCAAATTTTTAAGTCTACAATACAGAGTTGTTAAGTATAGGGGTCCTATGTCATACAGTAGATCTCTATCACTTACTCATCTTGCAGAACTGAAACATGTACCCCTTGATCAACACCTCCCAGGCCTATGCAACCACTGTCCTACTCTCTGTTTCTGTGAATTTGACTATTTTAGATTCCTCATATAAGTGGTGTCATGTAGTATTTGTCCTTCCATGTCTGACTTATTTCACACACCATAATGTCCTCCAGTTTCATCCACGTTGTCACAAATGACAGGATTTCCTTCTTTTGTAAGTCTGAATAATATTCCTTTATGTGTATATACCAGATTTTCTTCATCCATCTGTCCAAGGATGTTGTTGGGTTGTTTCCATATTTTAGCTACTGTGAATAATACTGAAATGAAAGTGGAAGTGCAGATATATATTTGAAATTCTGATTTCAATTCCTTTGTATGTATACCCTGAATTGAGATTCCTTGATCATGTGATAGTTCTATATTTGACTTTTTGAGGAACCTGCATACTGTTTTCCATGGTGGCTGTACCAATTGACATTCCCATTAACAATGCACAAGAGTTCTCTTTTTTTGCACTCTTGACAATGCTTATCTTTTGGGTTTTTTTGAGAATAGCTATCTTAACAGGTGTGAAGTGATAACACTTTGTGGTTTAGATTTGCTTTTCCCTGATGATTAGTGATTTCGAGCACCTTTTCATATACCTGTTGGCCATTTGTATGTCTTCTTTGGAGAAATATCTATTCAGTTCCTTTGCCAATTGTTATTCTTTTTTTGTTGGATTTTTCTGTTTTTGTTTTGTTGTTTGTTTCTATTGTGTCATAGGAGATTTTTTGTGGTTGAATTGTTTGCTCTCTGTACACAATTTAGATATTAACACCTTAATAGATATATGGTTGGCAAATATTTTCTTGCATTCTGTATGTTGCCTTTTCATTTTGTTGACTGTTTGCTCTGCTATAAGAAGATTTTTAGTGTGTTGCAATCCCATTGCCATGGCCAATGTCAAGAACCTTTTCCCTTTGTTTTCTTCCAGTATTTTTATGGTTTCAGATCTCATGTTTAAAATTATAAGCTATTTTGAGTTGATTTTTGCATGTAGTGTAAGATAAGTGTCTAGATTAGTTTCTTTCTTTCTTTCTTTCTTTCTTTCTTTCTTTCTTTCTTTCTTTCTTTCTTTGTATGTGGATATCCAGTTTTCCAAGTACCATTTATCGAAGAGAATGTCCTCCCCCACTATTGTGTATTCTCTGTACCTTGTCAAAGATCAGATGACTGCATATACATGACTTTTTTTCTGGGTTCTCCATTCTGTTCTGTTGGACTATAGGTCTGCTTTTATACCAGTACCATATTATTTTAATAACTGCTAACCGTACCTGAGTAATATAAATTAAAATCAAGAAATGTTATGCTTCTCGTTTTTTTCTTGATTAAAATTGCCATGGCTACTTGTGATCTTTTGTGGTTCCATATCAATTTTATATTTTTTTCTCTAGTTTTTTAAAAAATGTCATTGGAGTTTTGATAGGGATTGTCTGGAATCTCTAGATTGTTTGGGGTAATGTGAACATTTTAATAATATTAATTGTTCCAATCCATGAACATGAAGTGTCTTTCCATTCATTCATGTCAGCTTTAATTTTTTTCATCAGTGCTTTATAGATTCCAGCATACAAGTCTTTTACCTCCTTGGTTAAGTTTATTCCTAAGTATTTTATTGTTTTCGATGCTATCAATATTTAAATTTTTTTATGTAGGGCTCAGGATGTTTAATTCTCTCTCAATATATAATTCAAATTTTCTGAAAAAAAAAGGAATGATAGAACCGAGCCTTTGTAATGTTGTTCAGTGCTCAGATTAGGGCCAGATTATTTGTAGCTGTTACTGGTTACTGTAGCAACAATTTTTATAGTAAAAATGTCTAAAAATTTCCAATTTTGGAGTCCACTGGTAATGCTTACTTCAGTGGCATATTATATTATAGGTATTCGTGAATGCAGCTGTTTTCTTTACCAGATTTTGGCATAAAATATGTATTATATATTTTGATATTCCTGTAGTAGTCAACATGGTGCAGAATATTAAAATGTCTCCAATTCTAGTACAAAAAAGTCACTTTTTGAGAACATATTAAAAGAGTTATTATTAGGAAAAGTGTTTAAGAATCATAGCAATAATACTGAATGGTTGATAAATCTTAGCATTTCTTTGGAGAATATTTAAAGGACCAGGATAAAAATAATGAGGTAACTAAAAATCAAAAATACACTTGCTTTGGGAAAAAAACTCTCAAAACATGTTTTTCCTCTGCTCTCACACCACAACAATCAACACAGAAGAGTTCTGTGACCAAATGTGGGGGTTATCCCTGCACACCATGTAGGGGGCACCAGCTGGGTGTCCTCTATTTCAGTTCTGACACTATCTACTCAGAGATAGCCTCAGGTCCACAAGTTGAGGGCTCAGTCCCCAGGAATGACTCCTCCTCACCAGTCACAAGTCCAGGCCTCCAGAACTTCTGACCAACTGGCTTAAAACTGGGGTTCCCATGACCTTTTCTTTTGGTTGTATAAATTAGCTAGAGAGGATTAGAGAACTCAGGGAAACATTTACTTACTTTTACCAGTTTCTTATAAAAGGAATATTAAAGGTTACAAAAAAAAAAAAAAAGCCAGATGAGGAGATACATAGGTTGAGGTCTGGAAGGGTCCCAAGTACAGCAGTTTCTGGCTCCGTGGAGTTGAAGTGCTCCACCCTCCCTGCACGTGGATGAGTTTATTTGCACCTTCCTGTCTGCCTCCATGTGTTCAGCTCTCCAGAAGCTCCCAGAACCTTATCCTTTGGGCCTTTTATGGAGACTTCATTGGCTGTCCATGATTGAAGCATTGGCAACCTTGTCAAAATGGGATTTGATAAAAAGAGTACGATCAAAACCCAGCAAAGCCTGTCTGTTCAGATTCTTTCTGCTCTCTGTGCAGGATTCCTTCCCTCCAGGGTATGGGGCAGGACTCTCTGGAATGAGGGTCTTATAACCCACAATAAGATTAGAGTCCTGCCTTGGACAGATGAAAGGAGGACAGGAGAATGTCACAGGGAGAGAGTCTCTTATCTAAGACCTGCTTCTGGGGTCTAAGGCACCCCAACGTTATAATAAAAGACTGTAACAAGGGTTATGGGAATTATGAGCCAGAAACTGTGGATCACAACCAATATATATGATATATTATCATAATATCACAACTATATTAAATGAATTTCAAAAGGAATTATGAGAGGATTCAACAGGCATAAATATGAACACTTAGGGTTTCACTGAATCATTCTGGGGATAACAGGCAAACATCAGTGAGGAAAAACCTCAATGACTGGAAAAAAATATACAGAATATTTATTTTTTCACAAGCGACACATGATCTACATAGAAATTATTCAATAAACCAAAAACGTTAAAGAATAAAATGAAAACCAGATTTTCCACTCAAAGGTAAACCTTTTCTTCATTTTATTGTAGTACCTTCTGGTATTTTCATAAATAAATATTTATAAAATATTATAAATAAATTTTAATTACATATACAAGATATTTATATATAACATAATCATATATAATATTATAAATAATATTTAAGTATATATCTATTATATCAGAAGTTATTGCACTGAAATGAAGTGTGAATATATACATATATTTTCCGTTAGCATTTCCATAACTATTAACATGATTAACAGTAATTTTTTTTTATTTCAGCATATTATGGGGGTACAGATGTTTAGGTTACGTATGCTGCCCTTGCCCCCCTGCCCTCCCAAGTCCGAACTTCAAGTGTGTCCATCCCCCTGGACGGTGCGCATCTGACTCTATGTGTATGCATATATCC
>RJWJ010030304.1:0-20017 GCA_004363605.1 Indri indri | reverse complement strand
AGGTATGACTGGCATACAAAAAGCTGTAGTTATTTAATGTATAAAACTGGATGATATGGACATAAGGGTACATCTATGAAACCATCATCACAATCTATTCCATAAATGCATACAATAACTCCAGAATTTCCTCCTGAACTTTTATTAGTAAATATTTTTTCTGTGGTAAGGACACTTAATGTAAGATCTACCCTATTAGCATTTTTTCCTATATAAAATACAGTATAATTTACATTGGAACTGTGTTATACAGTAGATCTTTAGGGCTCATTTATCTTGCATAAATGAAAATTTATAACTTTGTATTTTGTTTTTCCAGCTTTATCGAGGTATAGCTGGCAAATAAACATTTACATACTGAAGGTGGACAACGATTTCTACTTCATTTATTTCTCCACTAATCTTTTCCTTCCTTATGCTAAATCTAAGGTAAGTTTCTTGTTGACAGCATTTACTCAGATCTTGGTTTTCTATCCATTCAGACACTATATCTTTTGATTAGTGAGTTTAATCTATTTACATATAAGGTACATATTGATACTTAAAGACTTAACCATTGACACCTTGTTAATGGTTTTCTGTCTTGCAGTTCTTTTGTTACTCTTTCTCTCTTGCTGTCTTCCTTAGTGATTTAATGTTTTGTTTGTTTGCTTTTAGTGATATACTTGAATTTATTTTCCCATTTTTGGCCCACTAAAGAAACTCGAACAGTAGAAATCCTGTATGTCTCTGAACATTATAAAATTTACATGTACATGTTAAAAGCCCTGCATATCATACATGTAGAGAGGATAATGCTAGCGATAATGACAGTGAGAAGGAACCTCCACCGCTCCTCATCATCAGACATGAGGAAAGAAAGCACTTCCCTCTAAATTCCCAATTTAAAGTTGGAAATATTCCTCTATGTTCAATATTTGACACAGTTGGTATGACTCTCTTCTTGATGCAAAGGGACATGATGGTTATAAAAATGCAAACCTTTAGAAACACAGGAATTTCAGTATTTCCCCAAACATGTATGACAGCATTTATGGTCAGGCCCTTCAAGTATGTTTTCTGTCTCCATCATGTACAGTGCCACTTTCCCTGCCTATGCTTTTCTTCAGGGGCACTGAGAATTAAATGTCCTGAATTTATCAATATCAATGTCAGCAGCATTGTGCTTCCAGCTACACCTATGGTAAGTTCAACTGCCAAAGAACGGAAGATGAATGTCAGTTATTCGATGGTATCTGATGATTGTCATATTTAGTATTTTGACATGTGTGCATTCCATGAAGGTCATTTCGTGAAACTAATCTTGGTGAGAAAGTTGTTCTCCTTTCCTGGGATTGTCACCTGTGTTTCTCACCTTGCCAACTATTGTCACTGAACCAACCAACACCTGTCACCTTGTCACCTGAAATTCTTATAATCACTTTATACTGTTAATGCCCAGTCATAAACCTTACAATACTGTTCATAGAATATGAAAATCTCTACTTCTATTCGACATAGTGGTGGAAGTTCTTGCCAGAACAATTAGACAAGAGAGGGGAATTAAGGGTATACAAATGGGGGCAGAAGAGATCAAACTCTCACTCTTTGCCAATGATATGATATTATATCTAGAAAAGCCCAAGGATTCAACCAAGAGACTCCTGGAATTCATAAATGAATTCAGTAAAGTCTCAGGATACAAAATCAAAGCATGCAAATCAGTGGCATTCATATATGCTAATAAAAGTCAAGCTGAAAATCAAATCAAAAACACAGAACCTTTCACAATAGCTTCAAAGAAAATTAAATATCTAGGAGTATATTTAACAAAAGAGGTAAGAGACATATATAGGGAGAACTATGAAACACTAAGAAGAGAAATTGTAGAAGATGTAAACAGATGGAAAAGTCCACCATGCTCATGATTGTCAGAATCAATATTGTCAAAATGTCCATACTACCTAAAGTGATCTACAGAATTAATGCAATCCCTGTTAAGGTACCATCATCATTCTTTACAGATCTAGAAAAAATAATTCTATGCTTTGTACGGAACCAGAGAAGACCTCATATAGCCAAAGCAATCTTAAGCAAAAAGAACAAATTGGGAGGTGTCAGTCTAGCAGACTTCAAGCTTTACTACAAGGCTATAGTAAGCAAAACAGCATAACACTGGCACACGAACAGAGATATAGACCTTTGGAACAAAACTGAGAACTCAGATATGAAACAGTCTGCACGTTGTCATCTAATCTTTGAGAAAACAGACAAAAATATACACTGGGGAAAAGAATCTCTTTTCAATAAACAGTCCTGGAAAAACTGGATAACTACATGCAGAAGATTGAAACTGTATCCCCACCTCTCACCTCTCACAAAAATTAATTCACGATGGATAACAGACTTAAAGCTAAGACATGAAACATTAAGAATCCTAGAAGAAAATATAGGGAAGACTCTTTTAGACATCAGCCTAGGCAAAGAATTTATGAAGAAGACCCCCAAAGCAATCACCACAGCAACAAAAATAAGCAAATGGAATCTGATCAAATTAAAAACCTTCTGCACAGCCAAGGAAACTATCAGTAGAGCAAATAGATAACCTACAGAATGGGAGAAAATATTTGCTTTCTACACATCCAATAAAGGGCTGATAATAGGAATCTATATAGAACTTAAGAGAATCAACAAGAAAAAATCAAACAACCCCATCAATAAATGAGTGAAGGACATGAACAGAAACTTTTCAAAAGAAGACAAAATAATGGCCAGCAAACATCTAAAAAAAATGCTCAACATCTCTAATCATGAGCGAAAGGCAAATCAAAACCACAATGAGGTATCAGCTAACTCCAGTGAGAATGGCCTTTATCAAAAAGTCCCCAAACGACAAATGCTGGTGAGGATGTGGTGATATAGGAACACTCTTACACTGCTGGTGGGACTGCAAGTTAGTACAACCCCTGTAGAAAATAATTTGGAGATACCTCAAAGAGCTAAAAATAGAAATACCATTTGATCTATCAATCCCACTACTAGGCATCTACCCAAAGGAACAAAAGACATTCTATAATAAAGACAACAGCACTCGAATGTTTATGACAGCACAATTCACTATTGCAAGGATATGGAAACAACCCAAGTGCCCTTCAATCCATGAGTGGATTAATAAAATATGGTATATATATATATATATATACACCATGGAATACTACTCAATTACAAAAAATGATGGTGATCTAGCACCTCTTATATTGTCCTGGATAGAGATTGAGCCCATCCTTCAAAGCAAGGTATCACAAGAATGGAAAATAAGCACCACATGTATTCGCCATCAAATTGGTACTAACTGATCAACACTAAAGTGCTCACATGGTAGTAATATTCACTGGGCATTGGGGGATTGAGGGTGGGTAAACTGACAACTAATGGATGTGGAGAGCATTGTATGGGGGAAGGGCATGCCTCTAGCCCTGGCTTGGGTGAGGCAAAGTTATTATGTGTAACCAAAATGTTTGTACGCCCATAATATCCTGAAATAAAATGTGGAAGCGCACTGAGTGCAGACCAGAACATCTCAAACTTTCATCAGTCAGCTGGGGACCTTGTTAAAAATGCACACTCTGAATCAGCAGGTCTGGGATTCTCCATTTCTAGTAAGTTCTGAACTGATTCTGGTGATGGTGGTCCTTAGGTATAGACTTCCTTTTATAGAAATCTGGTAGAAGAGCCATTGGATAACAGTTTAAGAAATTATAGGATCAGGGGAAAGCATTATTATTATTTTTTTTTATTTCTGAGCATGTTTGTAGCCAGAGGGGAAGGAGCCAAGTGATGAGGAAGGAGAACTTAGAGATGTAAGATACTACTGCTAAATAAAGAGGAAAGATGTGGTGTGAATGATACATCAAAAAATGTGGAAGGGGTAGAGTAAGGACCACAGATCTAGAGATGACTGCTGTGAAGGAAGGAGGGCTGTGAGGGGTGAAGGAGGGAGGAAAGAAAGAAGTTAGGAAGGTGGTTTTGGAGTTGATGAGGACACTTGAGAGGACTTCAGATGACTTCAGCATATTCACACTCAAAGAGAAGCTTAGATTATTGCTGCTCTAAAGGTTACTGCAAGCAGGAGGGATGCTAGAATTGGGGTGAACAATAGTAACTTATTTTTTCCTCCCCATAACTGTAAGACATCAAATATACATGTTGTATTAATGTTAGTTAATCAAATGAGATTAATTTGAATATAGAAGCATCAGCTGCTTTTTTGAGATAGCTAAATTTTTGGTAAAGTAATTGCTCATAAAAGTTTTTGAAAGACTAATATGGTAACCAAACTAATTTTGGAAAGAAAAAATACTATAGAGTTCATTCCTTGAATACTAAAATTGTTATTTGCAATGAATATTGCACCGATTTTGATATATCAAGAGTTATTAATAGCTAATAATTCTGAAGTTATTTGATTTTTCCTTTTTGATAAATATTTCAATATTGAAAACTTAGTATACATTCTTTCTTAGATGCGTTGCTGTGGCTTCTTGCACGAGTGTATCAAGAAAGTTTAAGATGACTAGCCCGCAGGATACAAGAAATGTAGGCATACCAATAGCCCATATAACTAATGAAAAAGATGAATATTTTCATTAACTAGCATTCTACAAACGAATCCAAGCTGATCCGTTGAGAATACTTTTTCTGATGAGAGATGAATTATACTCTCAACTGAACTGCATTGCAACTGTGTACTTCCTAAATCATAGGACGAATTGAAGAACATGATAAATAACTGTAGTAAAATGGTACAAATGATTCTGCTGCGTTGTGTTAAGATACGCTGCAGCATTCTACCATCAGCTTTGATGGTTATCCTCTCAGGGTCATGATTTTCTTCACTGATTAATGATCACTTTTCTCCTCAATCAGCATGTTCACACAGATCTATGCCCACTTTTCTATTTAGTTAATAGAAATAGCTAATAATTAATAGAATTTGTGAGTGACTCTTTGAGATGTTGTATGCCTCGGACCAGGTGACATCTGGTGTCTCCCCAAGTGGTTTGTTGAAGTTTTTATTTTTTTTTAATTAGACTCAGACAAGCCAGCTCTACTGTCTGGTGCTATTTACTGCCAAATGAAAATCAACAGAATCAGTCATCATTATCTATTCCAAAGTGACTTTGAAAGCCCCCAATTCATTGAGTTTTGGAAACCTTTTCATACTGTCTTGGAAATTTCCTTTCTTTCTCAAACAGTAGGATATATCATGAGGTCCTATTTTGTCCCCTAACTCTTGCCTCCCTCTTCAGTCTGACTCATATCACCACTACCCTTGCTGTCTGGTTTCCAGTGACATGGCCTTCATTCATTGCCTAGAACAAGCTGTGCTCTTTCTCTTTCCTCAAAGGCCTCGGTCACCCCAGACTTGGTATAACTTCCCAAAGCTCTGCTCATATTCCGATGGTATTCCGTACTTTCCCCCAGAGCCTTAGCATAGTTTGTATTTATACATATATTTTTGTGCTATTTCTGTAGATGTTCAGCTCCATGAGAACAATAATCATTCCACTTTTGTTTACTGCTATATCACCCGCAACTAACACAGCATCAAGCACTTGGAATGTATTTAATATAGATTTGCCTCACGGATATTTTGAATTTGGGGATGTGAGGCAGTATGAGATAGTGACATACTGGGCAAGAATTGTTTCTTATCTTGTTCATCGTCATATCCTTGTATATACAGAAGTGCTAAATAAATATTTTTTGCATAAATAAAAGGGATTGGAGGAAAAAAAGAAGTATTTCTTAAAGAAATATTCTATCACAGATTTAGCTTCCTTTAAACTCTCAATTTATACAATAAAAATGTTATTTTCTATCTATTTCTATAAAGACTGCCTTTTACCTCACTCGTCTAAGTAATCCATTTTAATTCAGTGTATGGATTTGTTAGCAGAAGAAGACCTAGAAGTGACATCAGAGGATGAGCAAGAGAGAGGCATGAAGGAAGTGAAAATAACCAGGCACAGGTATGCAAATATTTAAATTTAAATTTCTGGTTTAACGTCATTTTCTTTATTTTGATAGTGTAACTGGACTAAGCTTTTAGAATAAATAGTTCATAATTTACTATTTTATAATTTTAGACCAGTTAAAGCAGTTATAAAACTTAAAATATTCTTAGAATCTCTAGTAACTTATAGCTAATATTTACCTTGGAATTGAGGCAAATGTATTTGAGAATTTTGTTTGCTCTTCCATTTTTATAACCTCCTTACATGATAAAGAGGGTGACATCAAATATTGAACTATAAGCAATAGAAATTACGAGCAATTTAACAGTGATGGCCAATGAGTTGGATTCATGTCAAAAGAGTAACCATTGCCAGTGGCTCAAAATTTTCGGTTTTATATTGTCAGTCATTAATGCCGTGGTTAAGGATTTATTCTGCCTTGTGGTCTCTAATTGACTTCATCGTATACATCCAGGGTGAGAATGGGGTCATAAAGTCATCTCTACTGTCTGTTAAAAGAATCATACCTTTAAGAAGGGGACCTTTGGTGTGAGGGTACAAACAACTTTCTAACTTGTTTTAATGTGGGAAATCATGAAATATTATTACATTTTAAAATTCACTGTCATTAGTGGATGTTAGACTGTTAGTGGCCTCTGAGTGGAGGTTTTTCCAAGTTCTTGGTGTTAATTGGGAAAAGAATTTCTGGATGGACCACATAATACAAGCAAGGAGCTTTTTACTGAGTGATTGAAAGCAACGGTGCACTCTCTCAAGAGTAAAAGAGTGGGCAGGCTTGAAAAGAGCATCTGCAACAGGAAGAAGTGAATTTTGCTGTTTTCAAGTCTTACTAATTGAGGAGAGGAATATTCATGAGTAACAGGCTGACTTTTGCTAAGAATTTGGGTAGTAATTCCTAAAATTGGGTTCACTCACATTTTAATACTTTATATGGTTGTCTTTAAGCTGTCCTGGTGATTTCAAGTGTGGAGCAATTTTAAAACCACAACGTAGATGATGTTACATTGGCCAGAGTTCATGTAAAATGACAGAGAGAATAATGACAAGCTAGTTGAAGCTGGTTCTTGTCTGTGGTTAACAGCCCCTCTAGTTAGCTCCTGCCTAAGGGTTATTTACTTTGACACCTGCACCCACTCTGCAAGCCCCCGCATCTGATCTCAGCCCTGTCTCTGAGACTTCTCTAACAAGTCTCTATTAGAACTAGTCTTAAACAGATAGTCCATCTAGATTTGTGACATTGTCATTTTATGACATATGATTTGAATTAAAATTTAAGAAATTGCTTTTCTTTCTAATTGGTGTGTGGATTTTGGCTCCTAGTAATTTAAAGTGTCCTACTCCCCACTTAGCAATCTTTAGAAAAAGTACTGAAGTGCTGCTCTTTCTATTTTCTCTTCATCGATTACCCGATCCATTCGTATTTTCTAATTATAAAAAGCTCATATGTGAAATGGAGTTATCTAAAGATATAATTGTGTGTAGAAATAGATTATGTCTGTTATCTAAATGATAGGAGTTCAGAATAATTTTTTCATAATCATTATTCCTTAATCAACCTAAGTTTCTCTGTCATCAGTCTTCCAAGTGGCCTAAGGACTGGGAAGCTCATATATACCACATAATCTTCTGAACAAGAATAAGTGTACAACAAGTTAATAAAAGTATGTAATAAGGTCTAGGGTTTTTTCACCCTCTGGTGACTTAAAGATGAGTTGCATTTATTTGAACCATAAAATGAAAATGGAATGGGAAGGAAACAGTGACTGAGAAGAGATAAATATGTGTCTAACCTTGAGAGTTGCAACAAATATGCCCAGCCAAATGAATCTGTTTAATGTGCATTTATGTGTGCAAGGTTCATCTGTTTGACTCAAACTGTTGGAACTTACAATTCCATCATGACCGCTTTAAATAATATTGTTGACCGGAAATACATATACTTCCACATAGCTTTTAAAATCAGCACTCTTAAATGTTTGTTGAATCAGACCTTTACATTATATTGCTAATAAGGTATAAGACTTGACATGTATGACTTTTATCATGTAAGCAGAAAAATCCTCACCCAAAAATTTAGTATTTGACTCCAAAGTGGAAGTGTGAATTCTGTACATTGAGTTTTAAAGCTAGACAAAAATCTAGAGATATTCTTTTTTAAATGTAAATGTAGATGAGGGCTGCCCCCACCCCACTAAGGCAGTTAGTTATTTTGCCAAAGTCACACATTTAATTTGTGTGACTAGTTTGAGTTGTAGTTTAATCTGGTAATTTACCTCATTCAGCACGATGCAATTGCATCATCTCTTTTGGTGCCATAAGATGCTAGGCAATGCCACTTTAGGAGCTTTGAATGAACCATTTAATCTTTCTTGGTTTTACTGCAATTATCAGTAGGTGATGGAGCTAAAGTAGATAATTACTTATACTGTACATCCTCCAGCTATAAAATTATATGGTTATTGAATGTGAAATTTGGGAAGCATCTCATTTTTCAGAAGTCCACACCAGCAACTGAGCAGTTGCATTCTGCTCCTTGTGTGGTGACAACCTTGGTTCCTATATATTTGTGAGTATCTTCATCTTTCGATATCTCTGTATCCAAATGAAAAAAGAATGATAAAAGGCAGTGGGCAAAAGATTAACTTGGTGCGGAAAAGGGAAAGCTTCCTGTCTGTTCCTGAAGCCTTACAATGTTGCATCCTCTAAATCTGGTTATTTAATGTGAAATCCAGGTGATAAGACAAAAGAAGACGTGTTTTATGTCTTTGTCTTTTTCTTTCTGTTTCTGCCAGTCAAATGGGGCTGGAAATTCCTATTAGCCAGAGAAGAGTGGATGTGAATAGCAGCAAAAAATTAAGAAGGGCCCTTTTAGAAATTTGGGAAAATTCTGTTTTATTCACTCAAATAGAAATGAAGTAGACTTTACAAAAATCTCAATAATACTATAATAATTATAATTACATGATAACTATGTACAATAATAAAATTAAAGTAAGCACAAAATATTTAATGATTAAAAATATGACAAGGTGAGTCAGGTGATAAAATCAATGAAAAGAAAAAAAGTTATTTTTATTGATAAGGTAATAACAATTATTCTTACTATCAAACTGTCATTAAAGGTCGAGGAAAGGGAGAAGCACAAAAGCAATAAAATGGCAATATCGGAAAACCTTTATGATGATGCTGCTGATGACAGTGATGATGACGCATTACTTCAAGAAAGAAAGAGTGGAAAAGCTGACAGTCGGCAATTTCCTAGGATGGAGAAGGAAGTGTGTGATAGGTAAGCCTGTAGCAATATTTAACAGTAGATAATTTTATTGTACAATACAATTAATTCTAATTGGACTGATATTCATGATTAACAAATTTTATGATTTTCATAGGTATATTCAGCCTTGCTTGGTGATCAGAAAAATGAACATTAACAGTGAGATAACATATTTTCCAATCATACTGGCATTTTGTTATAAAAACATAAGCATTAATTCTGTAGATCACTTTAGGTAGTATGGACATTTTTACAATATTGATTCTGCCAATCCATGAGCAAGGTAGGTTTTTCCATCTGTTTATATTTTCTACAATTTCTTTTTTTAGTGTTTCATAGTTCTCCCTGTATAAGTCTCTTACATCTTTCATTACTTATATTCCTAGATATTTAATTTCTTTGAGGCTATTGTAAAAGGAATTGCATTTTTGATTTGATCTTTGGCTTGACTGTTGTTGGCATATATGAATGCCACAGATTTGTGTGTTTTGATTTTGTACCCTGAGACTTTGCTGAATTCATTTATAAGTTCTAGGAGTCTCTTAGATGAGTCCTTGGGGTTTTCTGGATATAATATCATATCATCAGCAACGAGCGAAAGTTTGATCTCACCTGTCCCCATTTGGACACCCTTAATACACCTCTCTTGCCTAATTGCTGTGGCGAGGATTTCGAGCACTATGTTAAATAGAAGTGGAGATAGAGGGCAGCCTTGTCTAGTTCCGATTCTAAGTGGGAATGGGTTCGATTTTTCCCCATTCAATATGATATTGGCAATGGGTTTGTCATAAATGGACTTGATAATTTTAAGGAATGAGCCATCTATGCCTATTTTGATGAGAGTTTTTATCATAAAGTTGTGTTGGACTTTGTCAAATGCTTTTTCTGCATCTATTGAAAGAATCATATGGTCTTTGTTCTTGCTTTTATTTATGTGGCGAATTGCATTTACAGATTTGCATATGTTAAACCAGCCTTGCATCCCTGGAATAAAGCCCACCTGGTCATGGTGAATTATTTTTTTGATGTGCTGCTGAATTCTATTTGCTAAAATTTTGTTGAGGATTTTTGTGTCTATATTCGTGAGGGATATTGGTCTGTAGTTTTCTTTATTTGTTGTGTCCCTTCCTGGCTTTGGTATCAAGGTGATATTGGCTTCATAGAATGAGTTAGGAAGGATGCCATCTTTCTCAATATTGTGGAATAATTTCTGCAGTCTAGGTGTGAGTTCTTCTTTGAATGTTTGGTAAAACTCTGAAGTGTAGGCATCTGGTCCAGGACTTTTACATTTCGGGAGGTTTTTGATTGCTGCTCCAATTTCTAAGCTTGAGATTGGTCTATTCAGATATTCTGTTACCTCTTGGGTGAACTTAGGGAAGTTGTATGTTTCCAGGAATTTGTCCATTTCCTCCTCATTATATAGTTTTTGGGCATATAGGTTTTTGTAGTAATCAAAAATAGTGTTTTGTATTTCCGTGGTGTCTGTCGTGACCTCTCCTTTTTCATTTTTGATTGAGTTTATTAGTGTCCTTTCCCTTTGGATTCTAGTCAATCTAGCCAGAGGGGTGTCAATTTTGTTTATCTTTTCAAAAAACCAGCTTTTTGTTTTGTTGATCTTCTGTACAGTTCTCTTGTTCTCAATTTGGTTTAGTTCTGCTTTGATCTTAGTTGCTTCTTTTCTTCTATTTGGATTGGGATTGGTTTTCACTTCCTTTTCCAAGTCCTTGATTCTATTTATTAGGTTGTTGATTTCTAAACTTTCTGTTTTTTGGATATGAGCATTTATTGCTATTAGTTTTCCTCTCAGGAATGCTTTTGCTGTATCCCACAGGTTTTGATAGCTTGTTTCTCTGTTATCATTTAGTTCGAAGAAGTTCTTGATTTCCCTCTGTATTTCCTCCTTGACCCAGGAGTTAGTCAACAATAGATTGTTTAATTTCCATGACTTTGTGAGGTGGTGAGTATTTCTGCTGGAACTGAACTCTAAACAAGAAAAAATCAAACAACCCCATCAATAAGTGGGCAAAGGAAATGAACAGAAACTTTTCAAAAGAAGACAGAATAATGGCCACTAAACATATAAAAAAAATGCTCAACATCTCTAATTATTAGAGAAATGCAAATCAATACCACAATGAGATATCACCTAACCCCAGTGAGATTGGCCTCTATCAAAAGATCCCAAAACATCAAATGCTAGCGAGGATGTGGAGAGACAGGAACACTCTTACACTGCTGGTGGGACTGCAAATTAGTGCAACCTCTGTGGAAAAGAATTTGGAGATACCTCAGAGAGCTAAAAATAGAAATACCATTCAATCCAGCAATAGCACTATTAGGCATCTACCCAAAAGAGCACAAAACATTCTATGATAAAGACATCTGCACCCGAATGTTTATGGCAGCACAATTCACTATTGCAAGGATGCAGAAACAACCCAAGTGCCTGTCAATCCATGAGTGGATTATTAAAATTTGGTATATGTTTACAATGGAATATTACTCAATCATAAGAAAGGACAGTGATCTAGAACCTCTTATACTTTCCTGGATTAAACTTAAGCCCATTATCCAAAGTGAGGCACCACAAGAGCAGAAGAATGGGCTCCTCTTGTGCTCGCCATCAAATTGGTACTAACCGATCAACACTAGGTTGATCTCATGGCAGTAATACTCTCCAGGGATTAGGGGGATGGGGGGCTAAATCCGTAACTAAAGGACACGGGGAGCACTGTAGAGGGGGAAGGGCATGGCTTTAACCCGCACTTGGGTGAGGCAAAGACATAAAGTGTAACCATAAGGTTTGTACCCTCACAATACCCTGAAATAAAAAAGAAAAAAAAAAGCAGTGTTGGCAAATGTGAGGAAAATGCGTTCTCATACACTGTTGGTAAATGAAATTAATAAATCCTTTCTGAAGTGCAATTTAGTAGCATGTATCAACATTTCAAAAATGTCACTCCTTTAGCCTAACGGAAGCTTAAGATCTGGGACTAGATCCTACAGGAAAACATGACTTGTGTAAACACACATAAACACAAGTTAAGGATGTTCATTCTATATTATACATAATATAAAGGAAACCAATATATACATAGCATATGTTAAGGATATATAATACATGTGTGAAGAATATTTATACAAGTTTGTTATGAATATGTATGTACATGTATGTTAAAGATGGTTACTGTAACATCATCATATCAAAAACTTTGAGATAGTCTAAATACCCATCGATAAGGAAATAATTACATTGTCATATCCATATAATAATGTCATATGCAACGATTCAAACAATGAGGTTGGATCTGTAGTGTACTGATTATTTCACAGTTGACAGATATTTAAAGCATTTAGTTTGACGACACATCTTAAGCAAATTATGTTAGAATTCTTGCAATATCTGCTGAGGTTCAAAAGGAAGCCGCATGCTACATTGCAGCTCTACCTTGTTCCCAACAAAACTGCTAGTTATTCAGTTGTTGGTTTTTGTTCTCAATGCGCGAGTGCTCACCTATTGGATCCTCACATTAATCCAGATATTGCCAAGGGATTGAATATCCATATCCCGTATAAACATTTCCATATTTTGGGTAAAACTTATTAAAATACATCAAAGGATCTTTAATCTACTAACCAGGTGTTGACCAACTCTTTCTATAGAAAGCCAGACAATAAATGTTTTAGGCTTTGTGAACCACAGGGTCTCTGTTGATGTAGTCCACAAGCTGTCATAGACAGTAAGTGAATGGACATCGTGGTGTCCCGATTAAACTCTACTTACAGACAGTGGGCTCGACTTGGCCCCAATGCACTAATTTGCTGACCCTGTGCTGAAACCAATGTTCTACTAATGCAGTGAATCTTCTTTTTAAAGATACCCTGACTGCATGCCGTTAACCTTTTTTTTTAAAGACAATATATGTCAGTATGCATCACACCATATTTTCAACAGTGACTTCATATTACGTAACATACAAAAATTCAGTTTAAAAATGAGATTATCTTCTGAATTTCCCCCTTTTATTCCTGTCATTGAATCGATATTTTAGTATGAATGATTGCTTGATATATTTAATGAGTATAAAATATCCTGAAGTTGGATCATTTTTCTAAAGGCAAAAATACTGCTCTTGAACGTCTTGGTCTTTCTGTGGTCTTTTTTTATGAGTATGAGCAACAGGATAATCAGCTTATATAATTGAGAAATGTTCAAGGTGTCTTGTAATTCTATAATTTTTCTGAATTTATTATTTAATACCTTGGTCTGGCATTTTTTAAAATGCCATATGTATATAATTTTGTAACCTTTAAAGTGTAAAAATATACTATATAATTATTGTATAGTGATTGAAACATATAGCTAAACAAGAAGAACATCAGAGCATCCATGATCATGCTACTTAGGTATGATGGCCTTGAAAACACTGTCTCTGCTCATGGACTCAAATTTCTTTTCCATTCACTCTTGAACTCATTCCAGCAATTTTCACTCCTACCACTACTGCAAAATTGATTTTCTCAAAATTTCCACTGATTTTCACTTTAGTAAATCTAGATATAATTTCTTAGAACCCATTTTACTGAATCTATCGGCAATCTTTTCCCCAATGAAAAGCTCTCTCCTCCATAATCCTTTTTTCCCTTGACTTTCAAGATACCACTCACTAACCTGGTTTTTCCTCCTTCCTCTCTAGTTCATCCATCTCAGTCTGTGTTGTGTGCTTGTCCTCACACCCCACCTTCTGCACATTAAAGTGTCCCAGGGCTCAGTCCTCAGTCTTCTTTCTCATGACTTTTACTACCTTGTGTGTGCTAATGATTTCCTTAATTCCAGACCTGTATACCAAAGTGCCTACTTGACCCCTCTCTTTGGGTAGCTGTTAGGTATCACAAACTTCTCAGGTCCAAAATTAAGCTTTGCACAGTGGCAGTATCATAGCCAATGAGGTTTATCTGAGGAACAATTATTGCTAATTAAAAACTTTTCCCAAAATTGAGCTACTGATGTTCTTCCTCATACCTCCCCCTCATGGAGTCTTTCCTACTTGAGTTAATGGCAACCCTCCCAGTTACTCTGACAAAAACCTTGGGGTAATCTTTGACACATCTGTCTCTCTCTCTCTCTCTCTCTCTCTCTCTCTCTCTCTCTCTCTGACATCTAATATCTAATCTCTCAGCAAATCTTGTCATGTCTGCCTTCAAAACATATGCAGAAGCCTTTCACATCTTGCTTGTCTAAGCCACCACCATCTGCTGTCTGAATGAGTGTAATACACTGCTAAATGGTCTTTTATTTCCTAATCCTCTTTCCATCAATGCTTAACCCAGTGCCCCTATTAAAACAAGTCAGATGATGTCATTCCTCTGCTCAGAACATTCCCGTTGCCTCCCATTTCAGTCAGAGTACGTGTCAGCATTCCTCCTGATACCTAAAATGCTGTGCATGATCTGACCTTTAGTCCCTCTGACTTAATTTTTCATTTTTCTATTTCATTTCCCTTTACTTCTGCTACTGCCTCACTGAGCATCTTGCTATTCCTTAAACTCTCCAGGCACACCTCTGTACTTGGCAGTTCTCTCTATTTTAAATGGTTTCCCTCAGATGTCTTCCTGGCCACTTTTTGTCTGTTCCTTCAGTTCTTTACTTAACAACCATTTTCTCAGCAAGGCCTTTTCTAGACATGTTAACATGTCACTCCATAAATTAATATTGCTATATTAGAGACAGAAATGGTCTCAGGAGTTTTGCAGGGCCTCTCCCTGAAGGAATATGTGAATGTGTTAGTTTGCGTTTCAAAAGCTGCCTCGCCTCAGGAGGGCATCTCAGAAGTCAGTGGCAGCTGCTTTCCAAGGTGATGCTGCAATCTCAAACCTGTGGTTCTCACCTGCTTCGAAGGACAAAGCAGCCTTGCATGGAGCTGAGCCACAGGATGAGAGCTGATCAAAGAGTGCCCGCCCTAGACACAGACACCTGTGGCTAAAAGCAGTTAGCCCAAGGGACATTCCCTGCTTGACTCCTGACTACCTGTCTCAATCCGCAATAACTAGATAAAGAAATGTGGAGCCACTAGATCTCTGTTTAACCCTTCTGCTAAGTGATAAATTTACCTTAGAACTTAGAAGTTTGTCCTGGAAAGATTTTGTAACAGTTTGTTCACGTAGATAGAGTTAATTAAGGGATCTGTAGAAGCCTTTTGAAAGACTTTTAACCTAAAACGAACTTCCTGTTACTATGTAAATCTACTACCCCTGGCAACCGATCACTGTACCTGTAAATACTGATGTAAAACTTCACTCCTGGCCTCACAATTCATTGGGATGTTGTGGGGTCCCCAAGTACCCCGCTTTTCTTTATAAATCTACAAAACTATACCTTCGTCTCTGTGTATTCTTTTATTTCTATTATTTTCTCTTTTCTATTATTTTCTTATCCTTTGTGACAACCCCTGCCTAAGGGACCCGATTTTTTGCTGGGAACGTAGCTAACTCCCCGCACCATCCCTCTTCTCCCACACACAGACATTTCATTATCCTGCTTTACCTTTTCTCCTCTAACATACGATGTAGTTTGCCCATCTATTCTGTTTACTGTCATTGTGTGTTTCCTTCACTCTCATGAGTAGGACATTTGTGTGTTCACTGCCATATCCCCTGTGCCTAGAAAGCAGCCTAACATGTAATATAGTAAGTAGCTACTCCATACGTTTGCATTAACTGAGCGTATGGAGTTCACCCTGTGGGTATTGTTTTAATCATCAGACTAATTCTCATTTAAAATCACAAGGATGGAAAAACATGCACCACATGTACTCGCCATCAAATTGGTACTAACTGTTCAACACTAAGGTGCTCACACGGTGGTAACACTCATTGGGTGCTGGTCATGTGGAGGGTTGGGGGGGATAAACCCACAACTAGTGGAAGCAGAGTGCACTGTGTGGGGGAAGGGGGGCAGGCTTGTAGCCCTGGCTTGGGTGAGGCAAATGCATTACATGTAACCAAAATGTTTGTACCCCCGTATTATACTGAATTAAGAAAAAAATAAAGCTAGAAATACTTCAGGGATCAAAATTTAGTGGAGTAGGATTTTTCATTTTTGTGAGGGTCACTAGATTCCTCTGTAAGATTTATAAAAGCCAGAATCCCTTCATTAAAAATATGAACATAAGCACATACACAAATATTTTGTATAAATGTTATTTTATTTTATTATGAACTTATTTATCATGTAAGTAGAATATTAAAAAAATTTGTGAATAAAAAAAGTGTGACATGGGTTCATTGTGACAATTTTACCTGGAGATTACGCATTTTTTTGGATTCTTTTGGATATTTATAATAAACTATATTCTGTATATTAATTTGTTTCCCTTTAGGGAGAAAAGTCCAACAATGTGTTTACTCACTATTTATTCTTTTACTGTAATATGATTGTTTTAAATATGGTAAGACAGACCAATGGAATTGCAAACTTCATTTGTGTTTTATTAAGAAAATAAAATATAAGAAAGGTAAATTTAATGGACTTAAAAATTCTTTCCAAAGGATGATGAGCCTTCGTTATCTGAAATAAGGTAAAGTTGGAATTGAATGCTTTCTCTAGTAAGAGAGCTATGCTGGTGAGGCACAGTTTCTTCTGACAGAGCAGCTGCTGATCTTGTACAGGGTTTTGGGAAGAGTGGCACTTAAGGACTGGCAGCCTTTCAGAGGAATACGTAGGTTGACATCATCTGCACTAGCATGGTTATTTGAGTGACACAGTGGTTGAGTGGTGGGCACTCCCAGGCATGTTTATTGAAATGAGTTTGTGTCTGGCTGGCTGCCTTTCAGAAGCAAGGGGCTGACATTGATTGGTGAATGAGGCCAACAGTCACTGATGGATTGACTAGATTTAAAACTACATGGGGGTGGCTACCTGTTACCATGGCTACAGATCAGTCATTTTCTAAGTGTGAGCACCAGATATTTTCTGTTTAAAAGTTGCCTTCTATCAACTATGCTCAAAATGAAAACTATTTGTTATTCCAGAATTGCAGACTTTTTTTGCAGTTTAAGTCAAGAGCAGTTGTTTAGTAATTGCTCTCCGGAAGATACCTCCCCCTACCACTTTTTTTTTTTTTTTTTTTTGCCTGCTTAGTCTTAACCAGAGCAGTGACCTACATGATTTTTTTTTATAACTGTTAGTTTTGTCTTTGTTTATGATATTTTTAGGGGCTCATGCTCAACTCCTAGCATAATCTCCTGTGGGAAATTTCAGTTTCTTTGTAAATTTATATAGGTATATGATAGTGATTTTCTTACACATGTGTTTATTCCACAAAAAAGTAAATACACTTTTCTGTTGGTAAATCCAACTATTTACATTAGAATTAGCTAGGCTAAAAGTATACAAAAGTTAATAAATTATTTTATTTTCAAACAAAATCATAGTTCATTACAATATTACCGTTTGTAAACCATATAGAATGATACATAGGTATTCTAAAAGTAAGGATTTCCCCCAAGATATTTCCTGATTCCTTACATTCATGTTATATGTGCCTCATGGTATTTTATAACTTTTTATTTTTATTTTTTTAATGAGACATTATCATATTTAAACAGAAAACCAAAAATATAGCACAAATCTAATTATTGCTCCCATGCCTAAGAGTCATTGCTTGTAGGCAGTGAGCTCCAGGCTTTCAGTGTAGCATTCAAGGTTAGCATTCACCTCTCATTATTTGCTTCTATGTATTTTACACTTTTCCTTTCAAGTTCCTAAGAAACACCTAGACACCATGTACCTAATCTCGGTGCTCACATTTTTTCTTAAGTAGGTTGGCTTTCTCCTACTTTCTGCCTGGTAAGCTCCTTTTAACATTTTGTCTGTTCCGTGAAGCCTTCCTTGGGTTCAGATAGAGCTTTTCTGAAAGATCCACTCTTATGTATCACATTGTATCATAATTGCAATTGACCTGTTTTTTTAAGCAGGGAATATATATACATTTCCTTGGATGTTGTTGGTATTTCATAACTGTTTTTTGGATTAATAAATGAAATGGAGAAGACTCTAAATTTTATAAAAATTATCTGTATATTGTCAATATAATTATTAGAAAACATTATCTCTTTTATGTTTTTTTAAAGTATTGGTCCTGCATTGCATATAAGGGAAGTAAAGAAAAATGAAAATTAAAAATGGACCTCAAATGAATCTGTGATGAGCAATGTACGAGAAGGCCAGTTTACTAACTGGTGGTGTGAGTGGTGACAGCACTTGAAGTGAAACAGACAGAATGAAGGAAGATAAAATCTATAAGTCCTTTATGTCCTTGTGAAAGAATGTCAGCAGTGATTACTTTTACTGGAAATAGAATAGTGTAGTCTGCCAAAGCTAGAGAATGCTCAACTGTATCAATGCTGTGGAACGATTGATTAAGATGAGGACAAGTGAACTTGGACAAGGAGCAGTTTCAATAAATGGTTGCCATGGAAACCTGCTGTAGTGGATAGCATAGACAACTCTTGAGTGAAATTTTCCTGGGAAAGGCAATGGAGAAGAAATGGGTGGTACCTGAGGAAGAATGTGGGATTCAAGGGAGTTTTTTAATTTTAAACTAGAAGCTTTTAGAGAGTGTATTTGTATGCTGTTGGGAATGATCCAGTAGAGGACACGTATGTGAAATTTAATTTTGTTTACATGTCTAAGCACTAGAAAGCTTGATACATTATGTTTAGAACATTTGTGGTAAACGAATTGTCCTTAGAAGTTCTGTTGATGTATGATTTTATAGTAGGATGTTATTTCTTTAGAACTGGTTCAGAAATGAAGTAGTCTAATTTAATTAAACACGCCAATGATGACCTAAAAGTTAAACTATAACACATAGAATTTTAAAAAGTATAGTAATAAACCCACAAACACTTAAGCCATACTTATTACAGTTAAAACATTCATTTTTAACTGTATATGTTACAGTACCTTTGCTGGTAGCATAGTGAATACCTGTGATTTGGTAAGGTGCTCTACAGTATCAGGTGTATGTGTCAACTTTATAATTATTTAGATTGGGGGGAAGGGGAGGGTTTTCTTCATGTACAATAAAAAAACTAACTCTTACTATCTGCCACAGATTGTTACTTCTGCATTATAAAGTTCTAAAGTATACAAAAAGTTTCCTTGTACCAACAGTGTCATTGATATGTATTATATGCTGAATAAGTATTTGTTGAAAGCATGAATGAACAGTTGAATAGATGAATGAATGTCTGTTGATGACTTTCTGTAGAAAAAGTAAATTTTTAGTTTATTAAAAGTAGTTTTCCAAAATTGCCTGGGTATAAAACCTTTTGAGAAAACATTTACAAGATTCAGAAATCATTATATATGACGTTAGCCAGAAATGGAATGATAATATGGTTTTCTCTGCTATCATCTCACTTTTATTTTTTTTCTTTTTTTTCTTTTTTTTTTCTTTTTTTTTTATTGTTTGTTATTATAGGGGTACAGATGTTTAGGTTACGTATGTTGCCCTTGCCCCCCTTCTCCCCAAGTCCCAGTCCCAAGCGTGTCCATCTCTCGGATGGTGCGCATTGCACTCTTTGTGTATGCATATATCCATCCCCTCCTCCCCCTCGCCCCTCCCCCTTCCCCCTCCCTCCCTACCCGACATCCAATAGATGCCATTCTTATATGTACACTTATGTGTTGTTCAGTTACTACCAATTTGATGGTGAGTAC
>RJWJ010030303.1:0-20027 GCA_004363605.1 Indri indri | reverse complement strand
GAGGATATGGAGCAGAGGGAATTTTCTACACTGTTGGCATGGGCGAGACGTAGATTGCTACAGATGCCATAAAAATGATTTTCCAATGCCAAGTAAAGTTGATTACATGCATACCATAGAATTGCCAATTCCAGTCTTGGATAACTAGAGAAACTTTATGCACACATGTAACAGAAGATAAATCAGAAGATAACCAGAAGATAAGAATGATCATTGAAGGGCATGTCATGTATTTTAGATGTTTTTAAAAAGGAGGAAACAACCAAATTTTCCACCAATCAGGAGAATGTAGACACACATTTTGTTAAAGTCATACATTGGAATACCATACAGGAGGAAAATAAAAGGAATACAGCTATTGCATCCACATGGATGAATGTCAGGATCATATATTCAGCATACATCAAATCAAGAAAGAAAAGCGATCTTATCAGAATGCCAGACTGGTACAGATGCCATCTTTTTCCACCTCCATCCAGATGGTTCTCTGAAGAATTATATTAAAAAAAAGAAAAGAAAGAAAATAGTGAGAAAACCCTGAAGCAATGAGCCGGGAGGCAGGAGGTTATTTTGAACAGTTGTGTTGGGGAAGATCAGATCTGTGTTTTGTTCTTGTTGTTATCACTGCCACTCCTCCTTTATTCTCCCCAGTCCCTGACATTGTCATGAGAAAGAGAATGTCTGTACCATTCTGGGAATTATGGCTGGTCCATGTGTACTTAGTACCATTATCAGAAACCAAGTGGAGATTCACTTACCACAGGCAGCCATATACTCATCCCCAGCATCCAAACCCCCAGCGATGGTTAATTACAATCCAAGAGTGTCTCTGCCTCGTTCCAAATCTCTCTGGCTAGACAAAAAGTGAAGATATGACCAGTTTTGTCAAAAAAAAGAATGTCGAACTTTAGTTTTCTGATGCAGTCTGAGGCTTTTGGTCATAGATCTTTTTACCCAGTTCACCCATCGTGCACTTCAAGCAATAACACAAAGATCAAGCTTTTCCTGATACACGTTGTTGACAGAAGCTGACACTCCACTAGGGGAGAATGAGCTCCCAAGCTGAAATAACATGGTATTTGGGAAGAACAAACATTTTAAAAAGGAAAAGAAATATATTGGATTATGGATTCCATCAGAAGAAGAAATATTAGAACATCGTGACATAATTTAAAATTAGCCTAATAAACAGATCAAGAGAAAAAGGAGACCTCCTATTCTATGTTGGATGGACTTGTTTGAAACAGACAAGAACAGTCAGAAAATTCAGATAAAGTAAGAAAACCACTTTTAATGAATTGAAGAATTAATGAAGCAATAGGGACCACAGGGACTGAGCAAATAGAAAGAAAATAGCCATCTTCTGCACCCACTTTCTACTGGGCAGCATTTGCAGATTTGTGAAAAAGGGGAAAGATTCCCTTTGCTTTCCCAGGTACTGCCCCAGTGAAAGGCTGCTGCTGGGGAAAAAGAAACCAGCAGAATTTTTTCCAGTTTCTTAGCACAGAGAAAACAAGACTGAAAACTTGAAGATCCTTAAATAAATGGGTTCCATTCAATTTGCAAAGCAGTATCCATCTAATTTGCAAAATTCGGTACCCGCATGGATCAAATGGATAATAAAGCTAAGCTGAAGACCCCTCTAAAACAGAATAGATTCTTTTTTCAGCCTCGCAGTGTTGAGGAAAACAGATTAGAGTTCTGTACCAAGGAGAGAAGTCCTGATGAAAAAACACCAAGAGCTCAGTTGAAGACCCTGGAGGTCTCCGCCCTACAAACAAACAGGTTTGAGCCAGAGATAGTCTGAGCCTTAAAGAAACTCCAATCCAGTCTCAAATAACAGAAAATGATAATATTAAGGCCATGATTCACCACTCCTTGGAGACAAGTCTGCCATTGAGTCAGAAAGTAATTGAAACGTCTCAGAAGCATTGAAGAATGTATGGATGAACAGGAACTCATACACTGCTAATGGAAGAGTAAATTGATGAAACCACTTTGTAAAGCAGTTGAATTATTTCCTGAATTTGACCATTCACAAAACCTATGACACAGAAATTCTACTCCTAAGAATATGTTCAAGGGAAACTGTTACATAGCAATTAGGGAGAATTGTACAAGAATGCCAGAAAGCCTGCTCATAAAAGCAAATACCTGAGAATGCCCAAAATTCCCACCCATACAACAATAAATGAAAAAATTTAGGTACAGTCTCATAATACAATTTAGCATTTGAAATAAATACCATCATGATAGCAATATTGCAGATATTTTTTTGCAAAATAATATCAAAGAAAATATGAAAAGATTTCATACAGCATGACTTTGTTTTAATAAAGTTTAAAGACATAAAATATTAATTATACATATCAGATATACAAAAAGATGTGATGAAACTATATTAAAAAGAAATCAAGAAAATCATTCTATTTATGTAAAATTCAAAATTAGGTAAAACTAAAGCATTTTGAGGGATGCATACACAGAAAATAAAACAAAGAATGATTAACATGAAATCTATTGTCTTTGTAATCTCTGAGAAGAAGGGGTTTCCAATGGGAGATTACTTGGAGTGTTAGAAACACACTGGTATTCCTTTTAAACTGGGTATTACACGGGTATTTGATTAATTTATTCTTACCGACTACTATTATTTTTGTCATTCAATATTCAAATATATTGGATAATCTCTTTTTAGAAATATATTTCAGAATGGAAACAAAGAATAAAATGGAAACTTTTAAAAATTTTTGATAACTCATTATTTTCCTGCCTGAGTCTCATCTTTCCCCTTCCTATATTAAGGGAAGTTCTTAGAACAGTCTTTTCTTCACGCAATCCAATATTTGAAAGAAGATGATGCTTTCATCTAGTGCATCATTTCCCAGGTGAAACTTCAACATTTGACCTCATGGTCTCCTTGGAAGAGACAATTAGCAAGTGGGTCAAATGGAAAGAGAGAGAGGAAAATAAGGGGAAATAGAGTTGAGAGCATCAAATCACATGCGTTACTCTGGTTATATTGTAATTTGGGAACCTTGAAATTAGCAACCTGAAAGAGTTAGGAAATATATATATATATATATATGTGTGTGTGTGTGTGTGTGTGTGTGTGTGTGTGTGTATCTTTGTGTATCTTTCTTAGGTTTTATAACCTCTCTTATTCGTGCTTTAATAACAACACCAACAAACTTTCAGTATTTTAGTTTATCTGACATTCTTAAATTTTAATTTTTTAAAAAAATCTACAATAAATTTATTTATGCATGTAGTTGTGTTGTGTGTATTTTGGTCATCATGTAAATAGCTGTATGTGTATCTGTGCACAAGCGCATGCACACAATTATGTTTCCTTAATTCAAGAGACATGTTTAGTGACACAAGCATACTTGAGAATCTCCCATTATATCACATATTATCACTCATCTTCTTTATTATGCAGCCAGAGTAATCTTCTTAAGAAAACAAATCTCTTCATATATTCTTACTAAACTCACACTATTCATAAATTATTCAATGGCTTCCAAAAGACTTAGTGTGTCCTACAAGGCCCGTCATGATCCTTGCCTACGTCATTAGTCATATTTCAACACCATTGTCTCCCTCTTCCTCTGTAAGAGTCAAAGAGCAAGTGAAAGGGTGGTTTGAGCTGAACTTGAGGATAAGAAGAGAAGGAGTTGGGTCGAATGCATGAGACCAGTCCCCTTGGCCTCGGTAACCTCTGCCCAGCTGCCTCATCCTACTTATGCGTATGCTTCAGACCTGATTCAGGTTTTTCTTCTTCTAGCCATGGTCTTGATCAGATGATTTTGTTAAATCTTTAATTCTTTCCCAGCTCTTTTCTCAATTTTAAATTCTATGCATGTAGAATTGTGGGATTATTTACTTACTGATCTATTTGTTCCTCTAATAGGCAGAGCTCAATGAGAGAAGAAAGTGTACATACTTTTGCGTGCCATTAAATCTGTAGTGATTTAATGTTACCAGACACAAAATAGGTACCAAGAAACTATTTATTTAGTTGATGACTAAATCACATATAGCTTTTATTCTTCTATTCTCCATGATCTATTATTTTATCTTTTCTATGTGCCTAAAAGCTTTCCAAATCCGTATAATAGATTGATCAAGTAATATTGTTCACTGATTTAGCAAGCAAATAACTATCCTTAAGCATTAATATCTGCATGAATAGTACATTTTTAATGAAATGAAATTATGATGATTATTTTATACCCAACCTTTTATAAGTAGAAAGGATAGCCTTTCATATATTTTAATAGGTTATGTGTTCTCAGACATGCATAATAGCAAAACCCATTTTAAAACAGATAATAAATGCAAAAACAGATAATAAATGTATTTTTATTCATACTAGCTTTTAAATTTCTTTCCAACTCTAAGATTTTGTGAATCTACATGCCACATTATGTCCATGAAATGCTTTTTCTTAATTCCTTGACTGTCTTAGGATTTTAATTTTTCCTGATAGTAGAACATCATTTCCTTTCAAAACTTGAATCAGCAGCTACTGGAAATCTTTAGGCTGATGTGAAGACCTGTTAACCTGAATGTTGAATCAGCAGAGTTAAGTTAAGCAATGTAAAATATTTAAGAACAAGCTGTCCCTCTTCTTGCAGTTTATCTAAAGAACTTGTAAAAGAATATCTGATTTAAGCTGTGGAGGCTTTTAAAAATATGTAGTATCACTACACTTTCTCAGTGTTATCCGAATGCCCTCTCTCGTATTAAAAGTTGACATATCTTCTGTGTGTGGATGACCGTAGAATTTCAGATGCAGAATTTTTAAGCACATACAGAAACATGAAGGGGTATTTATAAGCAGAGTTGGACTCTTTAAGAGGCAATCTCTTTAGTGTTATTCTTTGTTTTATAAGACACTGTTGGCACACTTAGTTTTAATTCTGTAGACGTGATTTCCTTTGGTTTTATAAACATTTTAACAATAGCTGTTTTGTAGTCTTTTTCTGCTAAGTCCAACATCTGGCTCCTTAGCAACATTTTCTTTTGGCTGTTTTGGGTTTTTCTAATTTTATATGCCCCCCCTTTTTTTTCCTTGCATGTCTCATATTTGTTATTGAAAACATGGCATTTTAATTGATATGTTATAATAATTCTAATATTAGATCTCGCCCTGGCCAGAGATCATTGTTTCTATTTTATTTTCAATGCCATTGTTACTTTCTTCTTGATGTTTAATTAGCAACTTTCCTGGACTAGTTGTGCATATGATGCATTCCTTTCGGTATGAGGCCACTAAGTTCTCTGCTACCTATTAATATTTTTTTTAAGTTTTTGTTTTCAAGCCTGGCCTCATGAGGGTCTCCTGCATATCGTTATTATGTAATGGTTATCTTGTGATAGGTTAGGTGATTTTCTTAGCTCTCCAAACTATAACTTCCACCCTTTACCCTGGGGATCTATGTGAGAAAAGTATACCTTCAAACTTCAAGTAGTTTACAAGACAATTTTAGCTTTTACTTCCTGTTTGCACAAGTCCTCTTTGTCAGCCAGAAGTGAGTGACTGATGCCTTCACCATTTCCAGGTATTTCTTAGGCATGAAGATAGCCTTGAGCATGTACATAAACTTTTCTATCCCCAGGAATATGTTAAAACTTTACAAAGTTGCCTGGCGGTGTCTAGTTCACCAGAATTTCATTTTAAGCTTTTGCCAGGCTCTTGTTTGTCCCAAATGAAATCATAGCCTAAGGCAGCTGAGGTGTTGCCAACACATTGTGATGGTTGATGGTAATATCCTGGAGGTAGGTTTTTTTATTTGTTTTTTGTTTTCAGAGCTGAACACTGAGTCAAAATAATAAACTGCAAAATCCTTCATATAGACATTTTTCTGAGACCTGCAAATCTGGACTAAATATTGACTATTTTGGGTCATGCAGCTTGTATCAGAGCTCCAAAACAGATTATTCCTCTCTGTTAGTTGCAAGACTATCACCTGTTCACATCTACCACACCAACAAACTGGGAAAACACCATAGACCCTGCTATCATACAGAGGTTCAATAGTTTCTCTTGGTGTATGATTTTCAGTTCTTTTTGTGGTTTTAATTATTAGAGTCCTGAAATGATTGATTTTAATTGTTTTGCCAATATTGTTATTTTTGAGTGAGAGAACAAGTTCACTGAGATCCTTAACATTTCTGAGGTTAATCTCATCATCTTTTTACTTTTAACTTATTTCTGTCTTTATATATCAAGTCATTCCCTGTACGTAGCATATATTTGAGTCTTTCTTTTTTATCTGATTCAAAAATCTCATCCTTTTAATTAGGGTGTCTAGACCACTTATATTTCATATGAACACATACAATTAGGTTCAATTCTAGCTTCTTGCTATGACTATTTTATTGGTCCCATCTTTCGTTTAATTTTACTTCAATCATTAGGATTAATAAGCATTTCTATAATTCTATTTTTCTAATCTATTGGTTTATTATTTATATTGAATTATTATATTATCTATATTATCTTTATTATTTTAGCAATTACCTTACCATTCACATCATATCTTTAATTATAGTCTACTTAAAGTGTTACTATATTATGTTATGTATAGCATAAATATCTTATAATAGTATATTTTTTATTCAACCCCAATTATAATATTGCTATTTATATGTATTTTATAAATCCCATAATACTTTGTTCATATTTTTGTTAACCTGTCAGAAGGCTTCTATGGACATTTAAATAAACAACATCTATATTTTTAACCACATAACTGTCATTTCTGGTGTTCATTGTTGCATATTTCTATTTAATTTTTTTTTCCACTGAAAAAGTTTCTGTCGTATTTATTTTAGGGTTGCCCTGTTGGCAATAATTCCTTCAGTTTTGGAAGCCATAAACAATTTTTAGACTTTATCTTTGAAAGATTATCTTTGAGCATAAGATTCTAAGTTGAAAACTTTTTGAGTGATTCTAATATTTTTAATTTTAGCTCTTATGTACAAACAATTTTTGTGTGTCAATCTTGTATCCTACAATCTTGATAAACTAACTTATGTTTTATAGTTTTTTGTAGAATTCTTGGTTTTTCTACATAGATTATCATGTCACTTGCAAAAAGGGGACTGTTTAATTTCTTGTTTTTCAATCAGAATGTATTTTATTTCATTTTCTTTCATTATTATACTGACTAGAGTTACTTATACTGTGTTGAACAAGAATGGTGAGAGTGGACTTCCTTGTCTTGTTCCTAATCTTAATGAGGGAATATCTAGTCATTCGTCATTATTTTAGCTGAAGTATTTTGTAGACATTCTTTATCAAGATGAAGCAGCTTTCCACTAATTCTAGTTTGCTAGGAGTTCTTTTGTTTAGTTTTGTTTTGTTTTTGTTTTTGTTTTTACCATGAATGGAGATTTATTTTTTCAAAAATTTTTTTCTGTATCAATTGATGTGAACATATGATTTTTTTCTGTTTAGTCTTTTAATTTGGTGCATATTCTATTTTTCAATGTTCAACCAAAGAGCAGAACCATTAAGAGATATTGTATTGGAAAATCACTTTTTATAGCATTGTATTTTGTTTCATTCGCTCAATAAAAATTTATTGATTTTTTTCTATTAGTTGTAAGCACTTAAGTGAAAATTAAGACATAACCTTTGTTTTCAACGGTATAGTTGCAGTAGCATTTGGAAGTGTTAAAATAAAAATACATATTAGAAGCTGTCATCAGAGGGTTTTAAAAATTGAGTTACAAACATTTGGGGGTTTTTTTTGGCATCAGAATCATCAGTGACCTTGTTAAAAACTGCAGATTTGTGAGTTCCACCGGGCCTGTAAATCATAATCTCTGAGAGTCAGAAATTTGCATGTTTAGTATAAAATCACTGAAGTATAGAATACAGAGGAGAAAACAAGTATGATTTCTTGGAAATGGGAGAAGTTAGAGAAGGATGAATATAAAGAGACAAGAGTAAATAAAAGTGTTTCACCTGGCAGAGGAGCAAGAGTGTGTGGGAGCATTCCTGGAAGGAAAGAGAACTTTTTTCTGGCAAAGCACTCTAGTGTGAAAGTACAAGGCAAATTCCAAAATCAATACCCATTAAATCACCATGACAGATATTGGTAACTCATTTTACAAAAAGAGAAAGCTCAGAAACAATGTTGTTAAATAACTCTAGTAAGCATATATGGCCATTTATGAGTAAGCTAGAACTAAAACCACTTTGCACAAATCAACTAATACTACAGTCTCACCAATGTATTTATGGGCTGGTAGCATTTGAGCTCTAGTACCACAGTCAAAAGCACCCTGAAACCTCCCCCGCCCCACACCCCAAATGGTTGACATAAAATGGAATGGAATGATTCTTGAGTTACTGCAACTTCTGGCAGGCAGCAAGGGGCATCCGACTTCTGGACACTGACTTTCTACATCCTCAGTCTGGCCTCGAAATGGAAAGCCACTAATGTAAGACTTATTTTACACTAAAACAGTTTTGGAAAATGTGTTTTTTGGCTCTCTCTGCCTCTGCAAGTCTGAGAAGGATGATAAAGTTGTGCTGATATCAAATACACAAATAGTTTAAGGAAGAACTCTTCTAAGCAAAAGTAAGAGAGCATCTTGGCATTTCCTCAAAGTCCTTCCCTCGAAAGTATTATTTTCTAGTGTCTTTTTATTGTGCATCTGCCAAGGTGTTTTCATTAGGGTTCCTGCTTCTGACAAGCCTACAGATGACTGGGAGCCTGCTGGCTTCAGGGTTGATGTGGAGACATTTTCACAGTATGTCGTCTGTGCACCATGGCGTTGTAAATCTCAGCACCTCATGATCCTTCTGCCCTGAATTTAGAATGAGCACGGAGGGCAGCAGAAAGCACTCCTGGTGGGGCGATACATTTGAAGTTCCTTGGAGAAGCAGCAGCTATAGGAAAGGGAAATGAAAGTTACCAATGTGTAATTATAGCCTGTGAACAAGAATACGTCCAAAGCACAAGATTATCACTCTTCCTTTTCAAAAGGCTTGCTGCAGCGGTCGGGGGCCTTGGCACAGTACACTGCTAGCAGCAGATTACTCACTGGGGTAATCAAGTTGAATCAACGTTTTCAATGAGGCTCTAATTTCTGTAATATCTTACTTTTTACTTTCATTTATTTCCTGAGTTGCATGAGCTTATATTTCACCTCCTTCTGTGTTGTTATAACCTTTTTGAAATCTAGAATTTCTTTTTTGTACTGTTGTTTAGGAAATATCACTATTTTCTCTGGCTTTATGAGATTCATTTTTAAAATACGTTCTTATGATCCCTTGTATAATTTATAGTTAAATATTGAAAAACTTCTGTTGTAAAGTAAGAGTTCTCAAGCTAGTTTCTGTATAACGTTACTCATTTTAAAATGGGATCTTTCTTTTAAATTTGCCATTTTCTGAAAAATACTTGAGGGGAGGGGCTACAGGGCCACCATTACAGAGCTCCAATGGGGAACATAATTGTAATCAAGGTGGGTGGAACAAAATTTCTTAAACTTTTCTTAGTTTACATTCATATCTTTATCAGTCACTCTTCTTTTTTTCCTATGATTACTTTAGTATTACTGAGTAAGGGTAAGTTTTGCAAGCTTAACTAGTTGAAAAGTTTGCTGGTTTGCTAGCAACACGTAGTAATGCATGCAAGTTTATCTTGTTCGATGAGATGTCAAAGATATAGAAAGTGGAGAATCAAGTACAATTTCTTGCAAAGTGCTTCAGATTTACATTAACCATAAAATTTCTGAAGTGTCAATTATACCTATTTTTATCTATTATTGTCAATTTAAAAAATAATTATTGTAAATAAATGTTCACCAAACCTAGGCAGGATATAGCCCATTTTTAAAATAAAGTAACCATTTAATTGTATACACAGAGAATGTGTTAGACATGTGTATGAATTATCTGAAAAATAGAAATAGAATATATTTTAGCTTTTAACATTTTCTTCACAAAAAATTAACTCACTTTGAAGCCAAATATAAATTGTTCTCATTAGGGAACATATATTAAATTAGAGAACATATAGCAAATAATTAAGTCATTTTATGGAGGGAGGAAATAATCACAGATACAAGAAAATTTGAGAAGAATTATATGTAATAAAATACTAAAATTTTTGCAAATAAATTTGAATAGCTGAATAAGATAATACATTTTTGGAAAAAATAATGACTTGCTAAAATCCATATAGAATGAAACAGAAAATGTAAACAAATAATTTTTTGTAAGCAAAATTGATAACAAGATACTCAAAAAATTTTAAAAAACAGCCTCAGATTGTATGAGTTATTAGTGCAAAAATACCAAATATTATATAAGCAAATAGCAGCAGCACAAGTATAGAAGACCATAACATGACAATTTCAAGTAAGTAGGCCTTATTTTATATTAAGTTCCAGATTGCTGAAATTACCATATTTATAAATCAAGGGGAAAAATAATGTTTATACATCGAGAGGCTAAAATGGTATTTGGTAATATTCAGTATTAATGTTATCATTTTAATAATATAGAAAATTACTTTCATTAAAAAAATTTGTTCAAAAATAGTTATGAAGAATCTGTTGTTTCACAAACACTCGGTTTGCTATTAAAATATTCTGTTTAAAAATGACAATATTTCAAAATCATATTTTTTAAAGTATATTTACCATAATTTTAATAATGGGTATTTCTGGAATATCACAGTTTAACAAAGTATTTAATATATATCAAAGGTCAGTAAACTGCAGCACCTATTTTTTGTTTTGTTTTGTTTTTAAATATTAAGGGGGTACAAATGTTTCTGTTATATGGATACCTTGTGTAATGCTTAAGTCAGGGTATTTAGTGTGCCCACCACTAGAATAGTGTTCATTTCACATGATAGGTGAGTTTCTACCTCTCACCCCTTCTTGGTTTCCAATGTCCTTTACATCTCTTTGTGCTCATCATTTAGCTCCCACTTATTACTGAGTATATGTGGTGTTTGATTTTCCATTCCTGACATACTTAAGATAATGGTCTCCAGTTCCATCCAAGGTGCTGCAAAATACATTATTTCATTCATTTTTATGACTAGGACATTATTTCATTCCTTTTTTATGGCTCAGTAGTACTCCACAGTATGTGTATGTGCATGTATGTGTGTGTGTGTGTGTGTGTGTTTGTGTGTGTGTGTGTGTGTGTGTGTGTGTGTATGACTGAGGTCTCAGGAAGTTTACCTTGTTCCCCAGCAATGTGTACTTGTGTCAGCAGATTTTGCACTGGATTGTGCAGTTCAACCTCCAGGCCAGTACGTTGCACTTTTGGGTAAGGGCTGACTACAGCAACAGAAGCAGTCGGGTATATACTTAATGTTTGTTTACTGAGGAAAGCTCTCTTGCTTCAAGTAATGGGCTGGTCTGTAGAATGTGCAGTTCTCTGAACTCCCTGCTCAACCCCTGAGTTGGGGACAAATCTGGGCCGAGTTTTACCACCAGGCCTGCCCTTGGGTATCCCAATGACAGGCATGAGCACCAACACTGGTGTGGGTAGCAAGGGGAGCTCCTGGTGAAACGTGCCAAGATTTCTGTGAAAGGGAGAAATGGGCTGCACCAGCTCCATGCCCTGGCGAGGTAGGAAGGTGATCCACTTCCCTGTCATGACCCTGTCCCAGTGCTCAGGACAGTCAGATTAGATAGACACTGCTGTTTATCTCCAGGCTGGAATTTAGCTGAGTGCTGTGAAAGACACCAGCCCCATGGTTCATCACCAAAATGACTTCAATGCAGAAGCTCCTTCATCAGACCCAAACACACAGCTTTTTTGTTCTCCTGCTTTCTGCTGCACGAATGCTGCCGTTGTGTAGAGAGGGGAAGGTGCCCCACCCTTTGGGTATGCCTGGGCCTTGTGGGCACACTGCCAGTGGGGATGTAGCCACCCTTAATCACCTTAGAATGGTCACTTTCTGGAATGCTTATGCTGACTTTCTGTGAGAACAGCCATGGCTATGTCCACGGAAATAGGTGGGGAAAAAAGAAGAAGTCCCCCTCTCCACCTCCATGCCCAAGCTACTGAGGCTGCATTGTGGGATGGAGCCACATTCCCACCTTGCAGAGCACAGTGCCCCTGTCTCTGGTATTACAGAAGCAGTGCAATCATTCTCCACCCACGAGAGTGGACATCTTGGGCACAGGAAAGGATGCTATCTTGTCTCCTTTGTCCCAAGGGATGAGCCTTTGGTATGCTGCACTATCCTTTCCCCTAGAAGCAGCACTCCCTGAGGACTAGACCACTGGGAACACTGCAGCTCCCCTAGCTCAAGCTGGCTCTGTGTGGCTGCCACATCACCAGGCACTCTGGTAATGTGGAGACACAGCTGCTATGGTTCCCCTGAGCAGGACACAGTCCCCCAACAGATGTGCCCAGAGTATGGCATCCACCATGGCAGCTTGATTCTAAGGGGAGGGCAGGCAACCCTGTATGAGCTGTAGTCTTGCGTAATGCCCTCAAGAAATCTCTCAAATTTCCACCTCCACCAGCATTTGGTTTTGCGAGGGCAGAGCAGCTCTCTAACAGTTTGGATACTGGTGCTGCCACAGATGTTGGGGGACTAAAAACACTTTCACCTACCCTTTTGACAAAATGCCAAGCCCCTTAGGTTTCTCATCAATATCTGCCAGCCTCTTGCTTTCTTCTTCCCCATAGTTTCTCCCTGTGACTTCTTTGCTAGAGTCCAGCACACTCCCCTTGATATTCTGTTTGAGTTATGAGTATTCACATGTAACTTCTGTTCTTCTTTCTGAGGAGAATTAACATCTGACATCTCTATTCAGCCATGTGCATGCACCAACCTCCCTTTTGGTGTTAAATCTAAAATGTCATCACCAAACCCAAGGTCACCTAGATTTTCTCCTGTGTTTTTTGGAGAAAATACATAGTTTATAGCATAAGATGTGTTTTACATTTGGGCCTATTATATATTTTGAGTTAATTTTCATAAAAGTTATAAAGTCTTGGTTTAGGTTCATTATTTGTGCTTGTGGATGTCCAATTGTTTCAGTACCATTTGATGAAAAGACTTTCTTCATTGAATTGCTTTTGCTCATTTGTAAGGATCAGTTGACTACTTTTGTTGGTCTATTTCTGGGTTGTCAATCTTGCTTTATTGATCCATTTGTCTATTCTTTCACCAATACCACACTGTTTTGATTACTGTAGCTTTATAATAAATCTTAAGGTCAGTTACTCTCAGTCATCCAGCTCTGCCCTTCTCCTTCAATATTACCTTGGAGATTCTGTGGCTTTTATACTTTTAAAATTTTACTATTGGTATACATTATTTCATACTTAAGAACATTTATTCATCTATTACTCCATCTTCCATTTGTTCTTTTATTTCTTCACACCTCACTTGCTACATCACCTTAAGATTTTTCACCTAGAAAGTGGATAGGGGAATAACAAGAGAAAAACCTCCCTCAATGCAACAACCCCTTTGAGTTATTATTATTCTTTCTTATCTTATTCTTTAACAGTTAAGGTTCTTGAAAAAGTAGTTTACATAGCTTTTTTCCCCCAACTTATTTTCTCTCCTTCAGAACATATATCAGTCAACAATTTTTTTTTCCCATGTCAATACGTGTATCTCATTTCCTCGTCTAGAGATGAAATATATTTCTTCCTTCCCTTAAATATGGGCTGGCCTTAGTGACCAATAGAATGCACTAGAAGGGATGTTTTGGCATTTGCAAGGTTAGTTTATAGAAAATTTGCAGCCTGTATTTAGGCCACATAGAATACTCCTTTGGGGGAAGCTAGATGTTATGTTTGAAGTCAGACCACCCTGAGACCTCCATGCTATGAGAAGCTAAGGCACTTGGATGGTCCCTGAAGGATGAGATCCTATGCTAAGGGAAAAAGAGAAGCTAGAAAGTAAAGTGAGCCAACTGGAAATAGATCCTCCAGTTCCATCTGCCTCTGCATGAATAAGAAAAAATGATGCCCAGTGGAGCCTTTCTCAAATCCTGACCCACAAATTCATGAATAATTTTCTGAAGTGTTCCAGGTGACTTATTTAATTACCCTTGATTAAATTGATTTATATAAAAATAGATTTGAATATAAATCCAAACTTATCTCTTCTTCAAAACTGCCCATAAGTGGAAAAATAAACAAACATGATAAAACCTTCTGTGCTAATCTGGCATATGAATAGCTAGTTAAAAGTTACCTAGTTAAAAGTTCTCTGGCCCCAAGAAGCACCGCACAATTATAAAAAAAAAAATAAGGTAACGATTATAAATAAGATCCTGTTAGGACAGGATGAACAACTCAAAGTAAGACATAAACAAATATAAATTCAAAATAGTGGGTCAAAAGGCAGATATATACAAACCAGGAGGAACCTAAGAGGGTGGTCAACATGTATGTAAACACTTCAGAACCCAGTCATCTTTAAGAATTGTGGGAGTATATAGGAGGAATTAATGACAATAAAAGACCTATAACTAAGGTCAAGGAGCTTCATAGATCCATTGCTTCTTGGGAACACAAGTGGCCATTATCCAAGAATGACTTGATTGAAGTTTACAGCTGGAGATAATGAAGAACACCTGGTTAGAATAAAGTACTAGCACAGAGAGGGAAAATATTAATAGTTTCTAACATTTCAGTTTTGTGGGCACAGTTTACATTTTGGAATTTTATGAACCATTATTAAGGGTGCAAAGTACATAGAGAATACCTATTGTCAATGGAAAAGAACCCGAACTCTATAAAATAATTTAAAGAGGTTTATTCTGAGCCAAATACCTGCTACCATGTCCTGGAGAGCCAGGGCCACAAAGCCTTGAGCAAGTGGCCTTGCTGTGGTTGGGCTACAGTTTGTTTTTAAGCATCTCAGGGAAACAAATTATATGTAAAGTTATAAATCAATACATGGAAGGCATACATTGGTTTGGCCCAAAAAGCCAGGATATCTCAAGGAGGGGCATTACAGGTTAAAGCTGGGTTTAAAGATCTTTTGATTTGTAATTGATTAAAGAAATGGAGCTTTGTCTAAAGGCTTGGAATGTTTTAACTTAAGATAAGGATTCAAGTGATCTATTAAATAAATTGATGACCTGTAGGTGTGGTTTAAGCTTTGTCGTGCATAGCCTTAGGCCTGTTAATGAGTTAGAAAGTATATCTCCAGGAAGGAAGGGGGGCATGATCAAGCATATCTGACCTCTAGAGGCCAGCAACTCAGTTTTAGGAAATTTCTGGGGTCCCCTTGGCTAAAAGAGGGTCCATTCAGTTGGCTGGGGGGCTTAAGATTTTATTTTAGTACACACTATCCATGTTTTAGCAGAATGTCCCACTTACAATAAATAATTTTTAGGATGAAACCACATCTTTGTTATACAATATTTTCAAAATTTTAAGACTAAGTTTTAAAACTACTTAAGTACATTGTCAATTTTGCTAACATGCTTTCTCCGTGGTTTAAGAATATTTTGAGATTCCTACTCACAGAAAAACACCTGGAGTTGTAAATTTTTAGCGTGTTATAAAATCGGCTTGTTTTATCACAACTCCCTTCTTTCTAATTGTCCACCAAAGGCTGGTGGAAGCTCTCGGTAACTTTTCTGCAATTCAGCAGTTAAGGTAATATTTCCCAAAGGTTAGTACAATAAGGAGTCCCTTGCCTTCTACAGCAGAATCCACACTGACAAGTTGCCATAGGCCTGAGGGCTAAACCTAATTAGCACAGCTTCACTTTCTAAAATAAATTAATTCAATCTAAACTTGGCTTAAAATGACTGAGTTCTTATAGAACACGTTAAAAAAAAATCTTATTACAACTGAGTGACATTTATTATATAGTCTCTTCAGGTTTTCTTATATTTAGGAAATATCTGAGAAGTAAAACAGTCTGTTGAGAGACTTTTAATCTAATTTCCCTTTATGTGACATTCGGTGCCCTTCAGACTTTGACTTCCACCTCACTTTATTCATTCATCTTCTACTTTTTCCACTCATGACAAAACTGAACCACATATACACTCTGATGGTGTCTATATGTCTGTATTTGTATGACTAATTACACAGTTTCCTCTATTTGAAATGCTCTTTTATCACTAGTATTTCTGCAAATCTGAAAATATTATGATTGTCACTTGAATATCTGCTATGAGTAGATACCTTCTGAAAGTGTCAGGGTGGCAGTCTGACCCCTGTTCTTGGTGTGCTCTGGGCTGAAGAATGACCAGACACACCAAAGTGTCAAGTCCAGACTGTTATCTTGGAAAAATCACCAGCAGGGCCAATAGGACAGAGTAACCCCAGGCAGAAAGCAGTTTCTCAGGAGCAGCTCTTTATTGTAGAAAAAAATGGGTCTGTCTCTGCGAGTGGAGAGAGACAGACAAACTCACTCACTGATTGTTTGACTGAGGAACTGACTCTGAAGTTTTGGATCATTTCCTTTTATTAGCCCAGTCCAGGGGTGGGCTCCTGGGAGGTGTAGGACATTACCAAATGATCAACAGGTGTCCTCAAAATTCCATCTGTGTATATATATAGGAGGTCCCTCTCAGAAAGCCCACCTGGGTGGGGCGGAGGGGTGGTGATGGTGAACCACAATGCAGAGTAAAGCCAAAGGCATAATTATTACCCTTAGGTTACTCTAAGTCACCTTCCAAATCCTATCATGCCTGGGGTGGGAAATTCCCGGATTGCTAAAGCATTTCTTCCTTCCCCAGGTGTAGCAATTGTTGAGATAGGATTAAGGGTGGGGCAACACAAAAATGGAGTGCCTGTCCTTATCCTTCTTCCCAGGTGGAACAATTGCTTGAAATGGCACCAAACAGGGCACCCTTGTCCCCAGAAGAGCCAGATAGCCTAACTATCTACCTAACAAAAGCATTGCTTACTTCCCCATTAGAATTTGAAGTTTCTGCCCTAGTAAATAATCTATCATAGCCATTATCTTACATCAATACTATTGTTCCGTGGTTGTCTGCCCACTAGAATTGAAGCTCATAGAAGTCAAGAATATTATTTTTCTTCCCTTCATTTCCAGAGAGACTATTTATTAAAAATCATTCAATAAGCATTTTCAGAATTAATGTATGAAATGAAGCCAAGATCTTTTCAGCACATTACAATTAGATGAGATTCTCACTAGGTCAGGAACTGTGCCTCAAGGTACAAAGTGTCACCTTAAGCAGCATAGAGATCAAATCTAGTAGATAACATTGGATCAAGTTCTAATCATAACTCAAATGATACCTATAGTGATGTAAATATATCAGGTTAATTTAATTTCAACATTTCTTAGGTTCTCTTCCAAAAGTAGAGTAATGATATTGCCTTATCTATATAAAAGTGATTTTATGCTTCAAGTGTGGCACACACTCCTCAATTTTATTCCCACTGAGAAGTGGGAATAAAACTGTATTTCCTTTACTCTAAATAAAATAGAAAGAATGAAGCCTTACAAGTATTTATGTAACAGATTTACTCTGATACCCTCATGTTGCCTCTGTCAGATGATTTTATGTCTGTTAAGCATAGTGCCTAATACAGAATATGTGTTCAATAAATGTTGCTCAGTATAATTGATAAATATGGAATATGCTACAACTCTATATTATCTTTGGAGTAATATAATTAATTTATTAGTATCTTTGAATATATAGATATTTTTCCTATACAGTGAATTAACACTCATAAAATGGAGTAGGCATAAAGCAGTAATCTTATTCCACACAGTTTTTAACACCTATTTGATTCAAAACAGTCGCTCACAAACCATTTAGTGAGCACTCACTATGAGTCAAATGCTCCTCTTACAGTGCATCAAGAAACAAAACCTCCGAGATCTATGTCCTTAAAGAAGTTACACTCTAGCAGGGGGAGGGGGAATGCACAATAAATATAACATATTAGTAAATCATATGGTGCATAAGAATAGTAATAAAACTGTGGAACACACGCAAGTGAAGAACAGGCTAGGAGCACTGACAGGGAGTGATGGTGGCAGGGATGGAGCAGGCCGCAATGTTAAACTCGATGGTGTTTTCTTGCTGCTTTGGTTGACACCATTTAACAATGTTCAAAGGGACGGTCACTACCTTGTTAAAAATTATTTTAAAAATAACAATGATCTTAATAACAACTCGATTCTCTATTTCCATAACTCTATAGACAAGAAAACAACTCTTTTTATTAAATTAATTTTTGTTGAGATTCTAATATGAGATATGTGTCTGTTGAATTGACCAAATCAACTAACCCTCTGGAAGAAGTGCTGAAAACCTCATATTCTGCAATCAACTTTGTGAGGGGATAGGGATAGATAACCAGGGACAGGCTGGGTTATACATTAGGAAAGGATTCACTTTCTATCAACTTTATTTAGACAACTGAATTTCGCATCAACTTAATAATTATAAAACAAGCAGAAAATAAATTACTATTTAGTGAACACTCACTTCACATGGGCATATTATGCACTTTAAATAGTTTATCTTATCTAATTCTTTAGAATTACCATGTGGAAATTATTTTATAATCCTTTTACAGTTCAGGAAATTAGAGTTTAAGGAAGTTAAAGAACTGTCTAGAGTTACTCTTGGATTCAGTGAGAACTGGAACATGAATCCAGCCTATCTACTCCAAAGTTAATGGCCTTTTCACTGCTCCAAATATGCTTAACCTTCTTCTACATCTTCTTTTAATTCTAATAGCACCTGAAATAGGTCTAAACAGAATGGAAGCCCAATCTCGATATGTCTGTACTATTCTCATTTTCACAGTTTATGTTCTTATGTAGGACAAAGATAAAAATCCAATTTTCCTGGAATTCTTGCAACAGCTGAATCATTTTTATATGTGAAGAATACATTCCTAAAATAAGAAACAAGCACCCATTTCTTCCATTACTCTTTTGTGGTGTCATAGCCTGGCTAATTAGCTCCCCCAACTCCTGTGGCATTTTATTCTGATGGGTCACAGTTACTCACATATGAAAGTCAATGATTGAAATCATGATGCCCAAAAAGGATAGGCAATGATGAAGTAGGATAATATTCTTTTTTTACAAACAGTTGAATAATATAATCCTATCTGCATTAATTTTCCAGTGCTATTATCTTTAGAATGAATCACTTGTCATGGCCCATATGTTAAAATTGGCTCTTTTACTGAAATCTGCTACATTTACCTATAATTTATCTTGCTAAATGTGGTAAAGATTTGTGGGGTAAAAGGATCAAAAGTTACACAATACTATTAATCATATGCCTTGTGTGCAACAATAAAAATACTAGAAACTGCTATTTATGAGAAATTTTCTGTATTCCAAGCATTATGTATGTATGCATGCATTTGTGTATACTCTCATTTTTTCCTTAAACTCTCCCTCAATTTTTTTAGTGATGAGGGAAAAGCAAAAAACAGGATCGAATATATACTTAAAGCCATAGAGGTACTAAGTACCATGGCTGGAATTCAAACCTAGATATTTCTGACTAAATATATGGTCTATTATACTGTCTCCATTCTGAAATTCTCTATTCTCAGAGTTTTGTCAAAGTGCATATTTCTTCCATGTGTTTCCTGTTAAAGAAGATAATGTGGTTCCACTTGACGAATGGTTTTCAAAGTATGTTCTGCAAACTTCTAGGTGTCTCAGAGAAACTTTCATGGGGCTGCCTTGTCAGAACAATTTTCCTAGTAACACTAAGACATTACTTATCTTTCTCACTGTGCTAGCATTTGCACTGATTGGGCAAAAGCAATGGTGGTAAAATTATTGGTGGATTAGCATGAATCAAGGCAGTGGCATCAAGCTCTATTATAATTGCATTCCTCACCTCCAAACATGGACAGTGAAAATAAATCAATAGGTTAAATCAGTAAACAAATAACTACATAAATAAATACACAAGGAAAACAATGTTGCTGAACAATGGCCTTGATGAAACAGGAAAAACGGATTAATTGTATTAATTATATTAACTATTGACCATTGAGCTCATCATGTCTTTTTCACATTCTATGT
>RJWJ010030302.1:0-20003 GCA_004363605.1 Indri indri | reverse complement strand
TGGCACATGCCTGTAGTCCCGGCTACTTGGGAGGCTGAGGCAGGAGGATCGCTTGAGCCCAGGAGTTTGAGATTGCTGTGAGCTAGGCTGACGCCACGGCACACACTCTAGCCAGGGCAATAGAGTGAGACTCTGTCTCAAAAAAAAAAAAAAAAGAAGAGGGGAAAGAAATTAAATTTAAAAAGTTAAAAATTTGGCTGGGCACGGTGGCTCACGCCTGTAATCCTAGCATTCTGGGAGGCCGAGGTGGGAGGATCACTTGAGCTCAGGAGTTTGAGACCAGCCTGAGCAAGAGTGAGACTCTGTCTCTACTAAAAATAGTAAAAATGAGCTGGGTGTGGTGGCACACACCTATAGTCCCAGCTACTCAGGAGGCTGAGGCAAGAGGATGCCCTGAGCCCAGAAGTTTGAGGTTGCTGAGAGCTAGGCTGACCGCCATGGCACTCTAGCCTGGGTGACAGAGGTGAGACTGTGTCTCAAAAAAAAAAAAAAAAAAAAAAGGGGTAAAAATTTTTTTAAATTAAAAAAAAAAAAGTGTGGGCTAGCATTTGGCCAACAGATCACCAGTTGTAACTTCTGAGTTAAGCCAGTTCTTGGAAATTAGTATTAGAATATTTTATTGTTAAAGTAAGAGACAATGTGGTATTGATAGTGTACTTCGAAGGTCTTTTTAGCTGCAATGTGATGCCATTTAACTGGCGTTAGTTATTGGGTTTTAATTTTAAAAAGTTATAAAAAGTGGGTTTGTTACTCAAGTACATATGTTAACAAAGCTTAGGATGACGTGCTGTTACCTAATGTAGATCCTTATTTCCTTCAAAATAGGAATGTAAATTTTATACTCTTATTGCTAATACCACAAATTCTTAGGGTTCTACTATTAACATAACATCCCAATTATTTTTATAGTGTAGATGTTATATAAATAAAATTAAAGTATTTTTTTTAACATAAGGATTTGTTCAAGTGTGCTATCTTTTTTGTTATCAAGGATTTTAAAATACCTAGTAATACAACATTGAAAACTCCTCTGGTTGCTGTATTTGATGATCTGGATATAGAAGTGGAAGAAGAAGATGAACTTAAGGCAAGAGGTAAAATAATTCTCCTGTGTAACACTCCTGTGTATGGCACTGCCTGTTTCCTTAGGAAACTGTATAATGGGAAAATTTCAAAATCTGGAGGTGAAAGGGACTTGATGATAAAAGAACTCTGAAATTTGGCCTAGTAAAATTGTATTTGCAAGCAAACTTTTGATTTCTCTGGTATCAGTTTACCAAAGCTGGGATCCTGATTACTCTTTGGCATTTGAGCCTTGTTGCTTAACTTGCCTTTTGAAGTCTGTTTGCACAGTGTTTCTCAGTCCATTTTTCTATTCTTAACCTGTCATTGATGGGGATTGGTGGGAAGTTATTAGGGTATCCTCTTAGCAGAATTTCTTAGAGCTGCGGTCCCCCAACCCCGTTAGGGACTGGACCACAGAGCTCTGACACCCCTGCTGCCCCCCACGCCAAATTGTGTTCCATCAAACTTGCGGGGAGGGGTGCATAGCAGGAGGTGAGTGATGGGCAAGTGAGTGAGGGAAGCTTCACCTGTATTTATAGCTGCTCCCCTCCCCATTGCCCATCACTGGCATCACCACCTGAGCTCCCCTCTCACCCCCAGTTCATGGAAAAATTGTCTTCCATGAAACTGGTCCCTGGTTCCAAAAAGGCTGGGACTACTGTTTAGGGGTAACATTCATTTAGAAAAAGAATCTGGTGATTCTGATATTCTCTTCCCTTGTTCCCCATTCACTCCCTACATTGAGAACCAGTCTATTAGGATTTTCTTTTAAGCCTGCAGTTCTTAGTATAAACTTTAATTTTTAGCTTTTCAATTGATATTAGGTATATATTTAGTGTGTACATAGATTATTACCTGGAAATTAACACTTTGGTATAAGTTTAACATTACTTGAGATAATTTATAAATACTTTATATATTTCTGTATTTTAGCCCATTAATTTAGCCTGCACTATTAATTTTATTATTACTTATCAAGTGTTAATTCAGCCACGTTTCAGAGATTCCTAGAAGTTTAAATTTTCTTTGTATTGCTCTAAATTCAAATAGCATTTATAATTTTATTTTTATATGTTATTTCATCTTTTGATAATGGAGTAAACTGGTGAAAGTGAACTTGAATATACGTGGAAGAGACAACAATAGTTCAATGACTTCTTTACCGTGTTAGCTTGAGCCATATGAAATTGCCATTTTTGTAGATTGAATGTTAGTAGTTTCCTATGGTTCAACCTAATAAGTATTGCTTTCAGTTCAATACATTGAAATGGGAAGGAAAAGGATGCTTATCATTTATCATGATGTGAATTTTTTTTGCATTGTCATTAAATTACTTTCTCACAATAAACTTAGTTTATAATGAGAAATATAAGTCTCAGCTAGTGCTCTTTAAAAATGTCTATTCTTAATGAAATGATAATAGGAAAGGCTATTCTTCTGGTGCAAATATCAGAAGTTGAACTAAGTAATCCTTGAATTTATCTAAAGATCAAAATTTTGGTGGTTATAATTTTGTAACTTTGATTTCCAGAAATATGACCTCTCTGAGTTGTTCAGGTTGCTATTTTATATTTCTATGGTCCTTAATGTACTTTGAGAACCATAGTATTTACCCCCAAAATTGAGTGATTTTGTATTATTGAATGATGACTTAATTTATTTTTTTCTTAATAGGTCTTACAGGTTTGAAAAATATTGGAAATACTTGTTATATGAATGCAGCTTTGCAGGCTCTTTCTAATTGGTAAGTAGAGAAATTAATTTTGTTTGTATATTTTTAAATTCACTTTTTGAGCAGAAAACCATGCTACTGTAGTAGTTGACTAACTCTCAAGGTAGAGTAGGCAAGAATCTGATTTGGGACATAATCTATTGTTGTCTCAATAGGGTTTACTCTGTGTATACCTATAGTTTCTTGAGGCTACTGGTCCTGGCTTAGACCCTAGGTAGTGTGTGTCTTTGAGCAAGTTATTTGTTTTTTACATCTAGAAAATGAGGAACTGGAACTAATTAATTCTTCACATTACTTTTAGTTCAGAGATGATATGGAAATATTTTATATTTTTCTGTGGGTGGAAAGCTTCTAATAAAGTATTCAGATTTTTTTTCCTTATTGCAGCCCTCCAAAGTAGATAGGCCACATGGTATTACTCTTAAGATTAGATGCATTGAGTCAGGACCAGAATTCAGAAATCACTAACTTTGACATTACCTTTTCTACTAGATTGAATTTTAGAGCAGTAGTTGGAAACTAAACATATTTATACAGGTTGAGTATCCCTTATCTGAAATGCTTGGGACCAGAAGAGGTTGGGATTTTTTCAGATTTTTAAATATTTGCATTATACTTACCGGTTGAGCATCAGTGCCTAAACCGAAAATCCAATATTTGAAATGCTCCAATGAGCATTTTCTTTGAGCATCATGTCAGCACTCAAAAAGTTTCAGATTTTAGAACATTTTGAATTTTGGATTTTGGGATTAGGGATCTAAAACCTGTATATCTTCCCAAAATAGTTTCATTTTTATTATGTGTAACCCTCTATAAATGCTTTATCTTCAGTTGTCTTATGTTTCATAACCCTTTAAAATAAAGAGATCTCAATTTTTATTAAGTGATGAGAGAACACCTCTTTGAAGAAGTGACATTTAATCTGAAACCTGAAGAATGAGTATGAGCTGGTTGTATGAAAAGATGGGTAAAACATTCCAAGCAGAAAGATCAACACTTTGTAAGCAGCCTTGGGGTGGAAAAGAGCTCGATACTTCTGAGGAACTGGAAGAAAATCTGTGTGACAGGAGTACAGTAATAATGGGAGTGAATAATATGGGTCTAGGTCATGTAGGCCACATTATTTAGATTCAGTGTAGTAAGACACCATTGAGGTGTTTTTACAATGGGGTAGCAGAATAATCTAACTTGCATTTTAAAAAGATTACTATGGTTGCCATGTGCACAGTGAATTGGCAGAAGAAGAGAATGGAATCTAGTAGATCAGCTAGGAGATGATTATAGCAATTTAGGCAAGAAATGGTGGTGGCTTGTACTATTTAGGGTGGTAGGAAAGAAGTGGAGGAATTGAAGATAAACATTTTTAGGCGAATGATTGCTTGATAGATTGTGGGTTAGAGTAAGTGGAGAAAGGGAGAAGGAGACTCGCGGTTTAATAATCATATGATGAAAGAACTGTAGGCTAATGCTATTGTTATTTTTACACATGTAAGAAAACTAGACAAAAAAGTTTAAATAACTTTGCCAGTGTAACCAATTAGTAAGTACTGGAGTAGAATTCTAAATTTGAGGTTTATTGTGTCTGTGTTTGTTGCTCTAAATCCTTTGATGTTGATTGCTGTGCAATACTGCTTCCACAAATTCACTTTGCAATGTCTTTGATTTCATTGGAAAAGATGTGGCTGATAAGGTTACACTGTTTGCAAAGAGATGGCTTAGTAACCATCCAAATGCCTTCAAAGGATGGTTAATTTATTGCAAGTCAGGATTTGGTCCTCTGCCCAGTCAGTTTCCTATAACTGAATAGATTCATGGATGTTCCCTCAAGCTAATCAAACTCATAAAAGATTATACTGCCTTATAAATTGCTAACTTGAGTCATCAACAGATAACAGTACCACATACTAAAATGTAGAAGCCTGGAGAAAGAGCAGGTGCACTTGAAAGTTATATTTTGCGCATGTTAAATTTGAAATACCATGACAGCCATCAGTTTGGGCATTTGATATAAATCTGGAGTTCAGCTAACATGATTGACCTTATATAAATTTGGCCATAATTGGCATATGGGTGAAAATTTTAGATAACCCAGGTGAAGGAGTATATAGGGAAGAGGAAAAGTTACAGGATCAAGTCCTGAGGAACACTTTTATTTAATATTTAGATGTTTGAGAGCAAAAGGAACAGTAAAGAGGGAAAAAGAGTTGCCAGAGAGGTAAAGAGGAAAAGTAGAAAAGTGCATCACAGTAGTCCAGAGATTTGTTCCAGAATGAGAGAGTAGTCACCTGTAACAAGTGTTACTGAGAAGGAACAGAAAGGTATTAGCTGGACCTGGCAGCATGGAGAACTCTGATATATATGGTGGGGCCAAATCTGATTTGAATGGGTTGAGCTCTTTCAGAATATGAAGAAATGAAGGTGAAGCTGTAAAAGGTAGCAAACGAATAACACATACAGAGATAATACGTTCTGTCAGTTCACTTAATGACTTAAAATTAATCAGTATTAAACTTTGATTCCACTCTGATATTTTTCTCTTTTTTAAATTAGCCCGCCTTTGACACAGTTTTTTCTTGATTGTGGAGGACTAGCTCGAACAGATAAGAAACCAGCCATTTGTAAAAGTTACCTCAAGCTAATGACAGAACTGTGGCATAAAAGCAGGTATGTACTTACTGTATTTCTCTTCTTTTATTTTTAACTATTATAAATATTAAAAGGGCGCAGATCTATTTATAGAGCTGAAAAAAGTGGAAGAGAGACAGATTTGAGATCAGTTTCATGCGTATTACATTTGCAACTGAACATCCAAATGAAAGTGTCATAGAAGTTTAGAATTGTTTGGACTGGTAGTATAGTGTTGAAGTGCTAAAGCTGCTGTTACTGAAGCTTTTGAGTTTTAATGCAGGAGTAGGCATTCTCACAATACTAAAATCAGACCCTAAATACCTATATTAATGTTTTCCTATTTATGTTTATTCTTTGTTATGTTTATACTTTGTTCTAAAGTTTAGCATTAGGATAATTGCTGTAATATGTTAATAATTTAGTTTAAGAACTATTTGGGAAACTGCATTTTTGAAAAATCTTACAGTGGAGCATGATCATTTATTTGGGGGAGGAAAGCAATATCACTAATGTGTTCTCATGTACCTATGAAACATAATACTGGGCAGATTTGAATGATTTTTTTGAAATATAAACAATTTTCAATTTATTTAGCACTTTGAATTCTTGGTTGTTAATTTCTAAAACAAAAATTAAAAATCCCCAAAATTTCTCTTTAAAAATGTATTCTTCAGGCCAGGATCCGTTGTGCCCACAAATCTGTTTCAAGGAATTAAAACTGTAAATCCAACATTTCGGGGGTATTCTCAGCAGGTTAGTCTATTGCTTTTCATTCATAATTTTAATAATCTTAAATAAATTTAGAAAATGCTATTAGGCTTTTTGTTTATGTCATTACTCCTTTGTCTTTATTTACCAAATTAGTAACCTATTATCATGTTTGTTTATAGTTTTCCAACTTTTAGTTTTATTATGTACGTTTTTCTAGAAACTTTTAAATGTGGGGGTAAATAAATACATCAGTATATTTTTTGTAGCTTTTCGCTTCGAGTTCCACACTCAGAGATTAGAAATTTTCACCAATATTTTCTATATTTCATGCTTTCATTTTTTACATTTAATTATTTGGTACATCTGGCATCTATTTTGTATTACAGTATCATTCAAATTTCATTTTTATTTTTCATAAACAGTTAAGAAATTATACTAAACTCTACAAATGTAAGAATTATCTTCCTGTCTGATTTAAAATTTTCTTTGTTAATTTTTTCATTCTTATGTTAATATATGATAGGATCCGTTTCTGGGCTTTCTAATCATTTCATTGACCTATCTTTTTAAAATAGTACCACATGGTGGTTTCAATTATTGTAGTTTTTTTTATGTAATATATTCTAATATTAATACTTAGTCCCCTGACATTTTTCTTTTTTTTTAACCCATTACCTATTTGCTGTTCACTTTTGCCTATGCAAATTCCTGAATCTTTAAAGGTTATGATTTGGTGGTATGAGTTATTGTGTTTTCAGTACGTACTCCAGGTTGATCAAGGAATTTTCTTTGAAATACAGTATAAGATTGGGGGAAGTTCTAATTTAAGCCAAACATATAAAATATTTGAATTTGGGACATCTCTCTGAATTCTAACTGTCACATGAGGCAAATCCATATTTTTTCTGTGTCTTATCCTTCCAGTTTATTAATAGCAACACTACTAAAAGCTGACCTCCAGATCATCTTCAGTTTAGTAAAATTTTTATTTACATAACTTCTTAGAATTTAGTGTGTCCTATCCCTCTAGCACCTTGTGTTCTACAAACTGATATTCTTCAGTATAGTGCTACAGATTTATAAATCAGTTGTTAAACATATTTTGTATATTTTCCCTTAAGTTTCTCTCTCTCTCTCTATGTATATATATGTATACACACACACATACATGTAATGAAGTGATAACATTATGTTGCTGATACATTAGGATGCTCAAGAATTCCTTCGATGTTTAATGGATCTGCTTCATGAAGAATTGAAAGAGCAGGTCATGGAAGTAGAGGAAGATCCTCAAACCATAACCACTGAAGAGACCATGGAAGAAGACAAGAACCAGTCAGATGGAGATTTTCAGTCCTGTGAATCTTGCAGCAACAGTGATAAAGCAGAAAATGAAAATGGCTCTAGAGGCTTTTCTGAAGATAATAATGAAACAACAATGTTAATTCAGGATGATGAGAACAATTCAGAAATGGCAAAAGATTGGCAAAAAGAGAAGATCTGTAATAAAATTAATAAAGTAAATTCTGAAGGAGAATTAGATAAAGATAGAGACTCTGTATCTGAAACAGTTGACTTGAACAACCAGGAAACTGTCAAAGTGCAAATACACGGCAGAGCTTCAGGTGACAATTTAATAATTTAATCATGAAAATGATAGTATTCATTTTTAGACAATGAGTGTTTAACTAATTGTTTGGGAATTTCTTATCGATTGATTGATTGATTGATTGATAGATACAGGGTCGTGCTCTGTCACCCAAGTTGGAGTGTGATAGCCCAGTGACAGCTCACCGCAGCCTCAAACTACTGGGCTTGAGCCGTCCCCCTCCCTTAGCCTCCTGAGTAGCTGGGACTACAACATCCTCCTTTAAACTGCAGCAGTCCCAGATACTCGGGAGCCTGAGGCAGGAGGATGGCTCCAGCCCAGGAGTTTGAGGTTGCGACGCCACTGCACTGTAGCCCAGGCCAACAGTGACACCCTGTCTCAAAAAAAAAATAGAGTTATAGTTTAGCAATATTTGCTTGTGAGTGTTAAGTTAAAGCCATAAAATTATAGAACCTGAGGATAAGAGGAATTTTTTGTGGGTCATCTAATTATATAAGAAATTTATCCTCCTTTTGAACTAAATGTTTCATCAGAAGTCTTTTATGTAGTTATGTAGTAATCTAGAAAATTAGGCTTCTCAGAATTTTCCCTTTTATTTTAAGCAAATTCTGTTGCATGCCCAGAAAGAAGTAAAATAACCTAAGTTGCAATTTTTTAATTATATACACTATTATATTTAGATTGCTGACGTTGGTGTCACATCAGATGTGTTTTAGTGTAGGAGTTTAATTACCTATACTGAGGCCAGGCATGGTAGCTCACACCTGTAATCCTAGCACTCTGGGAGGCCCAGGCGGGAGGATTGCTGGAGTGTAGGAATTCGAGACCAATCTGAGCAAGAGTGAGATCCCCGTCTGTACTAAAAACAGAAAAAGTAGTTGTGGTGTGTGCCTGTAGTCCCAGCTACTTGGGAGGCTGAGGCTGGAGGACCGTTTGAGCCAAGGAGTTTGAGGTTGCTGTGAGCTGTGATTATGCCACTGCACTCTAGCTGGGGTGACGGAGTGAGACTCTGTCTCTGTTATGATAGATTATGCTATAATATACTAGTCAGTGTTCCTTTGAGAAATAGCGAGTGGCCAAATGAATGATATTTAAGTTAAATTGCTTTGTGTATTACATATATCTCTTCAGGAGTTAACTTATCTTGGCTTAGTGTGGCATTTTAGTTTTCTAAATCACACACTATTGGGTCATCAGAAGTTCAAATTATGTGATCTTAAAATAAGTGGCAGACAAGAAACATAAGAAAGTTCATCTTCTGTAATTACCGAAGAGAGTTACTAAACAATTTATTTACGTATTTGAATGAATCCAGAATTCTTTCTTGAGGAATATTTCCTTAACTGTACGAAGACTAACGGTTCACCTGTGTACAGTGCCTTCTGGTCTGGAAAACTAGGAGTGTTAAGCTCCTTAATTATACTGACCTTGTGTAGAAGTTGTTGAATCAGTAAATTTGTCAAATGTCAGTATTGAAAGAGTTAACCTTGACACCAGCCCTTTCTTGTCAAAAGCCCAGTTAAACCTCATTAAGGGACATACTAGTCCTTTATTGCTCTGTAATAAGATTGTTCTTATGCATAGTAACTAGGGGATGACTTAAATCGGAGTCTGAGCTTTTACGTATTTTAAAGCTTGATGAAAAATATCTGGCAAAGTCCATACGGCATGATAAAACTAAAATATTTACTATTGGGCCTTTCCTAGGAAAAATTTGCCACCCCCTAACCTTGATCACATTAACTTTATTCCCTTCAGAAAATCCTAGAGTGAGTCTTTTTTCATCCCAAATAATATGCAGTCTGATTTGGTCATGATTGAAGTATTCAGAAATGTCTATGTGAAAAATGATTTTTCATTATCTGGAAAAATCCCTGAAGACATTCTGTTTCAAAGTGTCTTATGAACATTTCTCTTTTCTTCACTCAAATACTTATTGAATATAGTCCTTGCCCTGGAATACATGTTAGGCAATAAGAATCCAACAACAAACTATCAAGATAGCTCCCATGGAACTTGTATTTTCTGGATTCATTGTATAATTTAATTCTAAAAGAGATCCTTTCCTGATGAATGTGTGTTTTCTTTTATCACAGTAAAAATAAAATAACTTATGATTACCTTATGCTTAAATTTCTTTTTTTATTTTTTAAATTATTATGGGTACATAATAGTTGCATGTGTTTATAGGGATATGCCTCAATTTCTTGTTTGAGTCCCCCCGCCCCCAACAAAGTCTTGCTCTGTTGCCCAGGCTAGAGTGCAGTGGCATGATATAGCTTACTGCAGCCTCGAACTCTTGGGCTCAAGTGATCCTCCCACCTCAAGCATGTGCAACTACGCCTGGCTAATTTTTTTAAATTATAATTATTTTTTATACAAACAGAGATTCACTATGTTGCCCTGCCTGGTCTCTAGTGATCCTCCCACTTTGGCCTCCCAAAGTACTGGGATTACAGGCATGAGCTACTGTACCCAGACCTTTTGTTTAATTTTTTATTATTACATTAGTTTGGGAGATTAATCTCTCTTTTTCTCACATGGTTTTAAAACTGTCCTGAATATCTTTTTTTTTTTTAAATATTATATTTGGACAAATAAGATCTTCTTTGGTTTTGTATATAGTTCCACTGCTCATTTCCTGAATTGCCTACGTGGCAATTGGATTCCTACGTGGAAAATCACTGTTACTTTGCTCAGCAAGCACTTTGTCTACGAAGTATTCACCTGGCATTTGTTAATGTGAATTGTGTTCAAAATGTCAAATTAGGAAACTTTTAAATTAGTTAACACTATTGGACAGGTAGAATAACTTTGCTATTTAAGGTAATAATACAAAATTTCAACATTACAGAATATATCACTGATGTCCATTTGAATGACCTGTCTACACCCCAGATCCTGCCATCAAATGAAAGTGTTAACCCACGTTTATCAACAAGCCCTCCTAAATCAGGCAATTTGTGGCCAGGATTGGCACCCACACACAAAAAAGGTAAAAAGTTTCTCTTATTTAAATTCTTTTACTTTGGGTCTTAGTTTACAATGTTGATTTTGATATATGATCATTTGAAGTGTTATTCATGAAATATTATTTGCTCCTCTAAAATTGACAGCATAATTTTATATAACCATGATTTAAAATTTTGTATGTTCTTTCTCAATTTTTAAAAATTTACTTAGAGTTGAGTTCTCTTTTTCTTGTGTAGAGTTTTATTAGTTTTAACACATGAATAAATTCTTGTTAACACCACAACAGACAGAATACAGAATGGCTCTAACACCCAAAAAAATTCCCTCATACTAGTCCTTTGTAATCAGATCATTGTCCTATCCCTAAGCCCTGGCCCCGTTGATCCTCTTTTCCTATTGTTTTGCCTTTTCCCTGAATGTGATAAATGGAATCATAGTCTTTTGAAGTAGGCTTCTTTCACTTAGCATAATGTGAGATTCAGTCATGTTATTGCATGTCTGTATAGTGTGTTCCTTTTTATTACCGAGCAGTATTTCATTGTATGACTCTACTACTATTAATTCGTTAATTCCATCATTGAAGGACTTTTGAATTGTTTCTAGTTTTTGGCAATTATGAACAATGGTGCTCTAAAGATTCGTGTGCAGGTTTTTGTAAGAATGTAAGTTTTCATTTGTCTAGGACGCATACCTAGAAGTGGGTTTACTGGGTTTTATGTTCATTTCATGCTTAACATTGTGTGAAAATGCCAAACTTTTCCAGAGTGTCAGTACCATTTTGTGTTCCCTCCAGCTGTGTATGAGAGTCCCAGTATTATAAAATGTAAAACTATAAATCTTTGAGAAGAAAACATAGGCAAAAGTCTTCATGACCTTGGGTTAAGCAAAGAATTCTTAAAGACATCAGATATCAAAAACTTGATCCGTAAAAGAAAAAATTAAAAATTTTTCTTGGCAATGGACATTTTTAGGAGAATGAAAAGATAAGATTGGGAGAAAATATTTACAAATCACATAGCTAACAACAGACTTGTATCCAGAAATATATAAACAACTCTGAAAACTTACTAGAATCCTTTCCTCAAATAAAGTCTTACTTGGAACCAAAAACAGGTAAAAGCAGAATTACTCTGAAGTCGGGATGGGGAGACTGAACCCCACCTGTTTCATCTTTAGCTTTTCCTTGACTTTTTATTCTCTTTCCCTCTTCCTTTGACTTGGAGAACATAAGTAAACATCCCAGTGATGAGGCTTAACTCCTCATTTTGCATGTGGAAAAAATGCCCTGAATATTGTGCTAATTAAGGATTTTTTCATTTTCCCACATTTATGGTGGCCAAGGATCATACATATTTAAAAACAATAGCAGCTTAAACCTTGTTTACTTGGTTTCTCTGTTTTTTTGTTTGTTTTTAAGTAAAGCATTTTTGAATGGTATTTTGAAAATTTCCCTCAGTGTAGTAATTTTTACTAGAGAAAAATGTTAAAGGATGTACTTTGATTGTTTTTTTAAATGTTGTACACTTGTTTTTCAATCCTAGCTCAGTCTGCATCTCCAAAGAGAAAAAAACAGCACAAGAAATACAGAAGTGTTATTTCAGACATATTTGATGGAACAATCATTAGCTCAGTGCAGTGTCTGACTTGTGACAGGGTGAGTATGAGGGAATTTGAATACACAGAAAATTTCTGTCAAATGCTTTTTTTTTTAAAAAAAAAAACCTGGCAAAATGATGTGAAAAATTTAATTCCTTCTCTTTGTTACTGATGTTCATACGTGCATTTCTTATGTTTGCATCAGTATAAATTGGTTCTAGGAGTAGAGTTCAATTTTTTGGAAGCAATATTAATAGTAACATCCTTTTTAAAGGACAGGTCTTGACCCATCATTGGACAGGCATGTGTATTATAAGGAAAAATTACTAAATTCTTCATTTTGGTTACATATAAAGGGGAGAAGTTGCTCTGTAACAAGAATTGGTAACACTTATGTATTCTACCAAGGCTGATGAAATAAGTATGATTGGAAATTGTTGCTATTCACAGGGCACAAAGCTGTGAATGTATCTCTTACATTTGGTTATACTTATGCTTTATAAATAATTCCCCATGTTAAGATTGGAACTCTGATAATAAAGGTAGTGTCAAATTCACGGACAGTAATAAGGGCATAAATGAAAATCATCATGAGTTCTTTAATAATAGTTAAATCTCTTAAAGTTTCTTTGAGCTTAAGCATGGTTTTACTTTAGTGAAATAATGAATATAATTAATGAATATGAAATAATATCTCAAAAACAAAACTAAGTTTTCAATTATTGTATTAGAATATTAAGTCCAATCTAAGGGCTTTCAGTAGGGTCATATTAAAGTGGGTTATTTTGGTGCTAAATATTTAAATGTAATTATCAGAAATGTTTTCAGCTATTTAAAATTAGATGCCAGATTTGGCTCCCCCCCTTTTAAAAAACATTTTAAAACTGTCCTTAAAGGTCACTTTTCAAAAATAAACGCAGTATTGCTTAAGAGTTTGGACCTTAAGCTACAGTGGCTGGATTTGGAGTGCTTGATGATGTAATGTCTATGCCTATAATGGAGATGCAAGTAGCTACTGCATCGGGTTAATGTGAAGATTAAATTTGGAATAGCACCTGGTACAGAGCAAATGTTTTTTTTTTTTTTTTTTTTTGCTGTTGTTACTATAAAAGCAGTTCATTTTTTTTTTGTTTGTTTTTACTTATTATAACTTGTTTTGATCTTTGGAATCTGAAATCTAACCTTATAAATGTGCTGGATTATTTTCACCCCATTTTTAAAACGCAAAACAATTTTAGGTGTCTGTAACCCTCGAGACCTTTCAAGATCTGTCCTTGCCAATTCCTGGCAAGGAAGACCTTGCTAAGCTGCATTCATCGAGTCATCCAACTTCTATAGTCAAAGCAGGATCATGTGGCGAAGCATATGCTCCACAAGGGTGGATAGCTTTTTTCATGGAATACGTGAAGAGGTATGTATTTATTTTCTTTGTATTAAATGATTGTTAAAACTACTGTTTCTGCTGTACTGGCAGAACACTTCCTTTTTTTTTTTTCTGTCAATGATATTTCAGGTTTGTTGTCTCATGTGTCCCTAGCTGGTTTTGGGGTCCAGTAGTAACCTTGCAAGATTGTCTTGCTGCCTTCTTCGCCAGAGATGAACTAAAAGGTAAGATATAATAATATCTATGGCTAAATTTTATAAGTGAAGCTAAAATACTAGTGGGACTAAATTATAAAATATTCACAAAAGCTAAATTTTAAGACAACTTAAATAGTACTTGCCCATTGGTATAGTGTCAATATTTACCATGCCAATATAACTACAAGAAAAATCATATCCTAGAGGAATTTATACAAATTCCTATGTGTACAAGACAAATTGATAGGTGACGTGTCTTAAAACTGTTTTGAGATTCAAAGAAGGTCAAACTTAACCAAAATAATGGACTTATTTATGTATCTGGAATTGTATTGTTTAAGGTCCTTCACTGTTTTTTGTGTCTAGTACTTTGCTTGAACATGTGACAGGCAGTCAGTAAATTTTGTTGAGTGAATAAAGGAAAAGATATTTATTATTTAAAGTAGGCCTTCAAGGTTGAAAGGAGTAAAGGGAGGGGAAGGTAAACAGTGATCTGACTCATGAGCAAAGACTGAAAAAAAGGGAACCTTGTTTTATTGAGCTGTGAGGTCAGCATGTGGCAAAATCAAAGAGTTAGAGAACCAAAAGAAAATAATTTGCTGTTAATTTGAGAGGAGTGACCAAATCTGTTCTGTTTGCAGGTGACAATATGTACAGTTGTGAAAAATGTAAAAAGTAAGTGACATTGATGATGCTTTTAATTGCACGTTGTATATTTTTCTTGGTTATATGAATTGGGCATATGGAGTTAGATTTGCCATTGTATTTACAAAAATGTAGGTCAGAAAGCCTTGTTCTTATTATAATAAAGAGAGTAAAAAGACAACTGTTCTAGAGCCAACACAATTTTGTTCCTGAAGAATCAGAACAATTGTTTCTAGGGTGCTTGATGCTGCTGTTCTTGACCTTAAAAGTACAGTGTGCTACTTGCTACAGTGTTCTCATGGCACTAGAGTTGATAATCCACCAGGGTGCCACATCTGGAGACTCAGTGTTCATCTTGGTGTATGGCCCTGGCATGCTGATTTATCTTGGTCACTTTATGGTTGGGATTTTTCCCCCCTGCAAGATGGGAGGGTTTTTTAAAATGGCAGCATATGGAGCTGGAGCTCTGTTTCCATTTATATGACAGTTCAGGAGCTCACCTTGTCTGGATTCAGCGTGTAGACAGGCAGTTCTCCTAATGCAGCTGTAGAAGATGGTCACCTGTTCATGCTGACATAAAAATGTAACAAATTTAATAGGCTTATCTAAGCTATGAAAGTATGTATTTTGAGGGATGAAATAAGTGATTTTGCATAAAACACTTTTAAAAATAAGGCAATATTGTCTTCTGAATTACCCTTTTGACAGGCTAAATTCAGAAAGAAAAAGGTATATAGTTTCAGATCTACATAAAATTCAGAAAGGGTATACCAACTTTGATGTTATCTGCTGTTACAATGGCAGAATAGGACAGCTAAAGTCTAATTTTGTTTATATCTACTACCAGCTGCCTTTTAATATCTTGTAGTAAATTCAGACTTTAATGCTTCTTGGTGGAAAGTCAGAAAAAAGTGAGTGAAGACTTGATGAAAGAACTATTTTGGGGTAGAGTGAACTGGGAAATTTTTCTGAGTCTTTGTAATAGAAAATAATGACCTCCTAGTAAGATCTAGAATCTTAATACAGACTTCTTGTTCTTGGCAGTAACCTCAGGGAAGATTGATCTGCAGCTATTGGTCCTTTTCCTTGCAGAAAAGAATAATATACTGTTCGGTTGCTAAAGATGAAGAAGCTGCCGTATACTTTTGAAAAGATTTTATCAGTTTGTCTTTGAAGCCCTACCTGACAGCTAAAAAGGGAGTTGGCCTAGAGAGGGATCCTTCCTTGTAAAGCAGAGCAGACTAAGAAAAAGATAATAATGAAGATGGAAAAGAACCTTGCATCTACCCCCAAATCCAAAGCAGATTGTCAGTTGTATATTAATATTGATTATTAATAATAACCATCCTTTATTTCAAGTTTTTTTCCAACAATAAAGTTGTTTTTTTTTTTTTTGGTCAAAACACCTTTAATGATGGAGGGAAAGATGCTAATACCTCTGCTGTCTGCTCTCGACATTTTACTATGGTAGGAAGCTCTGGAGGAACAACTTTGGAGGAGAAGCCATCATTCAAGTCAGTCAATAGCAAACCCTCACTCTTTCCTCCTCAGAACTCCTGTTTCAGATGATCCTGTGTTAAGAGTAAATACTACATCTCATTACAAGACAGAGAGGCAGAGAGGACACCACCTGGAGTTTGTCTCCCAAAGTCTGGGAGTCTTAAGACAGTGGCAAAAACACAAGCCTTGGCCAACGGATAGGCAAAATGGGGAGGAGAGGAGTCTTGAGAAAGGAAGTTGAGGAAATATAAGAGGCCAGGGAATAACAGAGGGAATTATTTCAAATTAGAAGCACACTGGTGCTAGGAAATCCTCCATGATCCCTGGTGCACTGCTGCACACTAGAGTATGTTTGAGAACGTTCACATTGACAAGAATTTGAGGCTTTTCCCTTCCATCGTGTCCCTTTCTTAATCACTCAGGTTCCCAGGAAGCCCTGTGCTTTAGCAACATTCCTCAACTCTCCTTCATTATTTCATCAACCACCCTCACCAACAGTGCTCATTAAAGATAGGAGCTAATTTCACATTTTCTAAAATATCACATGTGAAACCTCTTGGCAATACATCGGTTTGTTTCCCAGCTTTGAGAGGCCATGATGAATGAGAAGCTGGAGTTGGTGTCGGCTGTTGACCAGTAACACCTGTGCCTTAATGTGACTGTCAAGGGATTTACTGGGAAAATTGTCCTGTGCCCATCATTTCTCCCTGCCTCCTAGGATTGAGCCACCAATTACTGGAGCATCTTCATTGCCGGCATCTTGTGGAGCAGGGGGAGGGAGAAAGAACATACAGTTTGCTACTTATTGTCCATGATGGGCTTCTCAGGCACTGCCGTGGATGCAGGAGGCTGAACTAGGAGGAGGGAAACCGTCTTCTCCTTGGCCTCTCTGGATCCTGTTGTTGGGGGTGCCTTCCCAACCATAGCTCCTGGGCCAAACAACACTGGTGGAGCGAGGCCTAAAGTGGTAGTGGAGGTGGAGCTGGTGTGCAAGCCAGGGCTTGGTGTGCAAGCCGCTTGACAGGAAAGCTGTGTACTAGTTCTGGAAAGATAGGAGGCCCATCCCTACCAGCGAGCAGGGTCTTGGGACAAGAAGTCTTGCAGGTTGACCTGCACTGTGCCCTCCAGAGACAGCTGCTGGCCCCTTTGGGCTGGGCTGCAATTCCAAATGTGGGTCTCAGTTGCACCTGCTAAAGGGAAAGGAAGAAGGAAAGAGGAGAAGAGGGGAGAGGGTCACCAGGGAAGCTGGCGAGGGTTCCCCTTAAGAGTGTGAAAACTGTAGAGAATCTATTTTCCTCAGGTATAAAGAATGAAGAGGAGAGAAAATTTCCTTAGAGGGTCATCCCTTGTAAGCACGATAATTTCCAAGCTCAGGGACTAGAGAAAGCCACTAGGGATATATCATGTAAGAACTCAGAGGAAAACACAAAAGAAAGGCTCATAAATCTTGGAGGTCCTCCTGTGGATTTCTCAGTTTCTGCTCCCTGGGTCAAAGGGCAGCAGATACAGAAAAACAGGCTCATGGAATCATGGAGTTACCTTTCTGGAAGAAAGGAGGAGAGCCCTGGGAAGTGATGGAAAGTGAACAGCCAGGGACCAAGGGAAGAGCAGCAATATTCTGAGGGCCATGGGGGCAAAGGGCTATACCTGGTGGTGAGCCAGCAGCATATGTTTCTTCAGGGTATCCCATTTGAGAAAGCCCTTCCTGTAGCAGACGCAAGTGAACGGTGGCCCCTCTTTGGGGTGGGTCTCCTGATGTTCCTCCAGAGCTGCCTGGCAGGGAAGGATGTGGCCACACACTTCATGGGCCTTTTTGCTGCTGCTTTCTTGGCTCCTTTCCCATTGCCTTATGCAAGCTCAGCTCCTCCACCGAGGTGGTGCTAGTGCCCTCCCCTTCTGGGGTGAGTGCTGACGCTGGGCGTGAGCCCTTCTCTGGTTTGCCTGCCTCTTCCTTGCTCCTGAAACGTCACTGCTTCCCCACTCCATCGGCTGAGGCGGATCCAGGTTGTCAGGTGGTGACGGCGGCAGAGAAGTCTGTTGAGTTGCTTTCTCCTAATGAGAAAGTCCATCTCTGTCCCACCTGTGGCCGTTAGTGTCACTGTCCCCACTTCCTCCTCTGCCCCAGATGCCTCTTGCAAATCACCTGACACTGATACTGTCTTCTCACTTACGCTTTTTGAACCTCTCCGTGTCAGGAAACCTTCACCAGTCACATCTTCCTCATCTTCTACTTCCTCCTCAGACAACTCCTCTTCTGGTCGTGGCTGCTGAGACTGCCGATGGGGGAAGCTCCCTGCCCCAGAGACTGGATTGCTCAGAGCCATTCTCCTGGGCAGCTCCTTCCCCTTCAGGGAATGTGGTACCACCACTGGGGATCTGACCCGCCGGGTGCATCTGAACATGCTGCTGCAGAGAGACAGTGTTGGTGGACTTTAGGCAGGTGGAGCAGGAGTCCTGGGCTTAGGCCGCTGGACTGGCCTTACGGCCCATGAAATGTACACTCAGATTGCCCTGAGTGGAGAAAGCGCTGCCGCACACTTTGCATTTGAAGAGCCACTCACCTCCACATCAGCCATAGCAGAGGCATAGGGCCCAAGGACAGCTGAGCACACAGAGGCAGATGACGCACTGGTTAGGTCCAGAAGAGGCTGACGATGAAGGTGCAGGGGCAGAGGTGGTGGAGGCTCCAGAGGCAGTAGAGGCTATTGCCATCACTCCTTGTCAGTCAGTCTTTTCTACAGTTGCTGCAGCTTCGATGTCTCAGAGGCTGAGGCCTCTAAGGGCTCTAGCGTATAGGAAAAGGAGAAGCCGCCAGTGGACTTACGGTGATTGGTAGACACTGCCCAGCTTGGTAGTGAAGACACCAGCTTACTTAGCTGCATGTGGGTTGCTGTGCTACTTTCTGCCACCCTCACTCCCTGGTGGGGTGTTTTCATTAGCTTTGCTCTTCCACTGCCTTCATGAGCACAAACTTACTGAAAGCAGGGAGCCCTAGAGCTGCAGCTGTGCCTGCGCCAGTGGAGAGCAGTGTCAGGCTCTCTGTGGCGCTGAGTGCTGTGGTCGGGGCCACCAGAGGCTTGCACTCAACACTTCTGCCTGGTGTGGCTGCCTCTTCCTTGGCCTTCTTTGGTGACACAGACACACCAGCAGGGCAGGCCACTGCTGGTGATTTCATAGTTTAGGTGCTCTGGCAGTGGGTATGGGTTCATCTCCATACGTGGGTACTTCTCAAAATGCTGGTGGAAATGTACTTTGAGGTTGCCATGGGTGGTAAAGCAGTTGCCACAGACATTGCACTTACAGGGCCTCTCATCTGTGTGGGAGCGAAGGTGGATCTGCAGGGCACTGTCACTGCCAAATACTTGGGCACAGAAGTGGCATTTGTGCCTTCCATCAGGCTTCTCCAAGGGACCCATTGCTTCACCATAGCCCAGCTTACCATTTCCATTTTTCGGTTTCAGGAGCCCTGGGGAGACAGCCTCAAGGCCTCGGCCGTCCCAAGACACTGTGCTGCCAGTAGTCCGGTGGTGCTTGGGAATGCCAGATGAGGCGAGGCAATCAGTTGATCTGTGCTGCCCGGCAGGGCTGGGGAAGGGGGCAGGGTGGGTTTGTGGCTTCACTCAGCCCCTCCAGCAGAGAAAGGATGCTGTGACCCCTGTGTGTGGTAAAGGTGGAAGAAAGCCTGCTTGGGCGTTTCTGCCCCTGAGGAGAAGGAAGAAGATGCCAGTGTCTTGCCAGTTTGGACAGGCTTGGTGGGGCTGACGAAGGGTAGTAGGGACTTGGTGGAAGAGGCAGTCCCTGTCCCAGGTAGCTCTGAGGGACTGGCAGGGACACCCACCGTCTGGCCTGAAGAGCTGAGCAGTAAGTAGCACTTGTCTGTAGATTTGCATCTGATGGATCTGCTGCTGCTACAACACCCACAGCTCTTCCAAGAACAGGGCAATGTTCAAGTGGCCACTGCCT
>RJWJ010030301.1:0-20016 GCA_004363605.1 Indri indri | reverse complement strand
CTCCTCGGTCCTGTGACAAGTCACCTACCCTCTCAGAGCTGTTCATCTTCATAATTGGGATAGTGATACTTACTTCACAGCATTGTTAGGATTAGAAGTAAATTTAATATAAATCATATTTCAAATGCCTGTTATACCTTATTCAAAATATAGTGACACACTAACTTATTTAAACTATTTAATACCCATGATAATATACGGAGAGTGACTTGGGGATAAGGGACATGAATCAGAGTAATTAAATCAATAAATCTTTCCTCCACACTTAATCTACTACGCCAGGAACAGAGTAAGATTCGGACGTATCCTTGAATGTATTCAACTACTCTTGCAATGTCGTGGGGGTTAAAAAAAATGCCCTACTCCTAGTCTTCTTTCTGAGATGTAGAAGTCTTCATGTCTGGCTAGCACGTGTTAATTTTCCTGGGCCAATAAATAAGGGGCTTTCTGCAATTCTCAAAAGGTATTAGAGGTGCCACATTCCTGTGTATCTTGCAAATATCACTGAAAGGAGGGTGGAGAGGACAGTTTCTTTAAATTTCCTAGGAAAATATTCTGGTGAACCTTATTAACCTGAAAAGACATGAGGAATGTTTGTATCACAAAGTCGTTCACGACAGATTCGACTGTGTGTGATGTGCTTTACAAGGGCAGGGCAAGTCTTCTCTGTTGACCAGTACATGGCACAAAGCCTGGTACAAACTAGATGCTCAATTAATATTTGCTGTGTGAATAAAAAATTAGCATGGGAAAGTAGCAAAAGGACTTGGATTCTGGTCCCAGCTCAGTCAATAATTAGCCACGTGGTCTTGTGTAACATACGTAAATCTTTCTAGGCCTCGGTGTCTTTAGTGGAAAACTGAGACAAGTACCTTTGCCTAACCTAATTCATGGGTTGCTTATGAGCTGCAAAGTTACCCAATGTATGCAGAAATATTTGAAAAATTAAAAGCATATTGAATTTAAATGATTATAGTTAATACAAGTATCAAGAAAGCTGGTTCTGAAAAATTGTTTCTGTGTTTCTCTCTGTGCTCAAAATCCCATCCCTGTGAGGTAGGCAGTGATTACTGAAGGGTTTCAGGATAATTTGGTTCCCAGGCACCACTTCTTTCAGAAATAAATGGGGATCCTAATTACTCATCTCCTTGTGACTCCGATCAAGCCTCAGCTTCCTGTTCTGTAAAGTGAAGGAGCCAGGAAATGATCTTTAAGTCCATTTTACTCAAAAAAGAAAAGTCTATCATTGATTTTATTCTTTAGGTCCTTGATTAAATCATGAGACACTATGGAAGAGACATAGATCTTTTCATTCCCTCTCAGGCCACGAGTGCCAAAATTAAACATGTCGACTTAAAGTCAATCTTGATCGACATTTTGGGGGAAAAAAAAGTGTAGCTTTTAGCACAATCTGTTTATGTTTCTTATCCAGCAGTAAATTCAGCTTCTTTTGGGAAAAACTGCGGCTGCAATTCATTCTTGTGACTGATGTGACTATGGGCATGACTGACCACACCACGGATAGTGCTGAAAAATCTGAGTGAATCATGTTTGCTCGGCATGTAACTCGGAGATAACCAATGAGCTGGCTCACTCTGTGGTGGCGGCTGTGTCTCTGTCCCTTCCACTGCACAACAGAGTTACGTGTCTGTTCTCGGGGTCTGACCATGAATTACAACCGATGGGTTTAACAGCAGTCTGGGTGTTAACAGCTAAATTGCTTGCAGAGGGAAGAGCACATTTTCCATTAGCAGCTTTACTGAAATGCCGGAGTCTAGTGGGCTTTTCAGGCATTTTATTTGACTCATTTAACATTGATGTTGCAAACTGGTGGCCCGAGGGCTGCATCCAACCTGCAGATGTAGTTTGTAGGTGGGTTTTTTTTTTTTTTTTGGCCTCCATGGTTTCAAGAAGAGATTGAATTAGAGGTAAATATTAAATTCTTATATGATCAGGAAATTCACATAAGATTTCAGATTTTATGCCTCTGCTTTAGAGAACACAGCTGGCCCATAGACTCTCTAGGCACCAGCGGTGGGAGCTGAGTCTGACATGGCCTCTGGATAGGAAAGAGTGCTCTGTTTTTCTAGAGTCAGTACCTGGCCTATGCCCCTCAGTTACTTCCTACAGGCATTTGAATTGTAATTCTCCTTCTAACATGTTACTGGGGATATTTATCCAATTTGGGGTTTTATTATTATTTTTCTTTTGCTCTAAGGATTTGACCACATTGGACAACTGAAAGGCATGCCTGCCTTTTAACAAAAGTAACCCCAGCTCCGGACCCCAGTGAGTCATGTGCTAGGGTAGGATTACTGCTGCTTAGTTCTGCTTTTTCTGTGCCTCATTTAATGGACACTTGAGACCCATTCCCCTCGTTTCCATTTCAAATTGAAGAGGTTGTTCTAGAAAGTGAGAGACATGTAGAAGTCTGATTGCCAGCTGCAACTAGAGGATCCAAAGCAATTAGCCATCTCATTTTCGAAAAACTAGGCATTTTTATGTGCATCTTGGTCTCACTGCCCCTGTCTTTTCTTCTCAATATCCCAACAGCAGATTACACTCTATTTCTATGACTCTACTGCAAACAGCAGATCCTCATACTCATACCACTATTCCGTTATTCTCCTGAAGCTAACCTTCAAGTTTGGTAATAAACTCTCTATTGGACTACACCATTTATTTCTTAAACGTCTGGAGTTTATTTAGTTCATGGATTCTCTGTTTCCCTTTATGTCTGAGAATTGGAATTATTTATCTAGGCTGATACCTAAGAGCTGAGATCTTCCTACAGTTGCTGAATATGGGACTAAGTATCAGTCTGCTCTTAGCTACTAAGTGCCAAGGTTCGGCCATGCACACAGCAGTAGTGAGGGCGTAGCCCAGGTCATCTTCTCTCCTCCGTTGGTAATTTCATAACCCAAGGCTTTGGAGTGGCAAATCTTAGCCCCATCTTAGGTAGCTTCAAAACTATTATAAAAAAGTTGTAGACTTTCTTTCATTGAAATATGGGGGAATTTATTCTTTCTATTGCTTGACAGCAGGGTAAAAACTCTGTTTCCTTATGCAGGTCTGATTGGCCTCTTGCAAACAATTAGTAGGGATACCACTAAAGGGTCGAGGAATAGTAAAGAGTGCTAAATAACGTTCCTGAAGAAACAGTTCTCAAAATTTATTGTGCATAAGGGAGAATCTTATTTAAAATATATTTCCTATACCTTCTCCTTGGAGACTTATAACTGAGTCTCAGGTAGGCACAGGAATATGCAATTTGATGAAGCCTCCAGCTCTTGGCCCCATGATCATGTGTTGAAAAACCAGTCCCAAAGGAACCCATGATATTTGTGCCCTGACAGACTTACGATTGCTCTTAAAAACCTGTCACTGAGACCATCAAGAAAAAAGATGTGTAGAGAGAGGAAAAATTAGTGTGAATAAAGTCAGAGGCAGCTGAACATAGTGGTTAAGAGCTTGGGTTCTCAAATCAGACTGAATTTGGTTCAAATCCTGGCTCCATTATTTTAAAACTATGTGATTTAGTCAGGCTGTGTTTCTTTTAAATGTAAATTATCTTATCTGTCAAATGGTTGGTAGACTGTTTGCAAAAATGGCCACAATTATTTCCTTTTCTGTATCCACCCCCATTTCTGAAGTGATTTCGTCACCCGTCAAGAGACAGAGTCCTCATCCCTTGAAGCTAGGCCAGATTTATGACTTGCTTTAGCCAACGGAATGAGGTGGAAGTGATGGAGTACCAGTTCTGAGCTGAGGCATCAAGAAACTTTGTGTGATCTGCTTGGTCTCTTGGGACCCCTGACATGTGAACAAGCCTGGACTAGTCTGCTGGAAGACAAGAGACCACATACAGCAGAGAGAAAGTGGTTCAGCAGAGGCCTTCCTAAATCAGCCCGTCCCCATCTGCCGACTACCTGCCGAACTGGTAGTGTCAGCGGATGCATGAGTGGATCCAGCTGAGACCAGAAGAATCATCCAAGTAAACCCAGCCCAAACTGCAGCCCCACAAAATTGTGAGCTAAATAAATGGTTGTTGCTTTAAGTCACTACTTTTCACAGTGGTTTATTACCCAGCAAAAGCTAACTGATACACGTTAATACAATTATAGCACTCCTTTGTATAATTGTTACAAGAATACAGAAGAATAAGTGCTTAAGTAACCATCTATATGCATTAGCTAGTATTACCATTTTTGTGTAGATAGGCAAGTAAATATACATACATATTCTTCATCTTAGAAGTTGGCTCGGATAAGACAGTAGAAAATATTAAGGAAATAGTATAGACTAAAAAATTATAGAATGTTTATAGACGGGAAGGTCTAATTATTAGAAAACAGTCATTTGCAAAGCACTTGGACAATTATAAAAGATAACAAAACTTTTTTATAAAAGTAGACAATATGGTAAGTTATAAAGGACACGGGTGTTAGAAGTAGGCAAACAGGGCTTGTAACCAGCACTAACTAGTTATATTACTCTGGGCAAGGGACTCACCTCTCTGAATTTCATTTTATTCATGTCCAAAGTGTGGAGAGTATTATTTAGGTTTCGAGGGTATGGTGAGGACTTGAGAATATGTATAAAATGTGTGACACAAAAATGGCACTAAAAAAAAGTTTGACTTATTATTAGTACTTTTGTTACAAAAAGACTCTAGAATGCAGATTTCATAAATTATACTGCTGAAACAGCCTGAATAAAAAAGTGGGTCCCCTGTGTATTTAATGTGGAAGAAGGAATGCATTCATAAGCTTATGTTCGCACACTTGTGACTCAGATTCCTGAAGTGCAAGAAGAAATGAAAAATAACCAGCAAAGTGGATCCCTCTGCTCAGAAATGCTTCTGAAAAACATTCTGAAAAACATAGGGTAAGTACTCGTATCTTGTAGCAATTTAGCTGTCACTTGACCTAAGGAATTTTGAGGGCTAATACTTCCTCTAAAAAAAATGTACACTAAAGCTGTCATGAAAGTCCATACAAATTCAGAAGGGTAGGATTTGGGGAGATTGAACATCTTCTTCTATTATAACGTGGCACTTTAAAAAGCTTGAAGTTGCTTTTTACAAATGAAGGCAACTTGGATTCATTCAGCCATATGGGACTTACTGATCGCTGAATGATACGAGCATTTCCCTGCCAACCAGAGAGAAGGAAACTGAAGGAATGAAGCCCAAGGCATCCTGAGGTGGAAGGAAACTCTCAACTGTCTTAAGCCAAAGCCAACTCTAAGCTGTCTTAAATTAATACAAAACCAATTTCCCATCTTTGCTACTTTTCTGATTAAACACAAGACCTATGAACTGACCAAAGTCATTTCTGACTATGTGGACTGAAAGGTTTAGACAAGGGAGTCACCAGACAACTGTGCTCAGTCCACTGAGTTCTAAAAACTGAGGAGCACCCTTCCTTCACAGCTGTCCAGGTAACCAGTACATGGACACTGCCCAAAGTAGATGGCGATTTTTCTTAATGTCCTCTGTGCTATCACTGCATTTGACCCAATGAGGGGAACTTGTCTACTTAGCAAAGCAGCCAATATCCTACATAGGATAATGCGGCAAGACCAAGGGTCCTGGGCCCAGATGATTCAGGTTTAAATAACAGCTTTGTTCTTCCGAACTCTGGGGCATCAAATTGTTTAATTTCACTAATCCTTAATTCCCTCTTGTGCAAAATGGAGACTTAACCAGAATTTACTTTACAGGGTAGAGGGTGTTAAATGAGACAATACATGTAAAGTGCTGAGCACAGCATCTGGAAATGACTGAGCAGGCAAAAATTCTAGCTTCTATTATTGTTGCTACATTACATTATTACAGTATATTTCCTGGTCATGCCTCAAGAAAATATTAAATGAGACCAAAACATTTGTTTCCAAATGTTTTAGCCCAAAGGCCATTGAGGTGCCTGTTCAATGACAGGACAGAGACCAAATTTAAATGCAAGAAAAATCTGTTAGGTAATACTGCAGCATATGGGAACCAACTCCATTCCTAATAAATTAAAGTCATTTAAGTTGCATTCTCTCTTATTCCCTTTTCTCTCTCTTTTTCTGTTGCCTTTCCATATTCTAGCTTGTTGCCAATAACCAACAAAGTTGAAATCCCTACTTTAAATAGCTCTGTCTCCAAGAGCCCCTACCAAGAAGTCCTACCTTTTTCTCCTTTCTCTGGGAGGGAAATCTGGAAAGAAGGATCGTGTTTGATGGCTGTGAAGTTTTCCAACCTACAGGAGAATTTCTGGGGCCACCTCCTGCTGTTCTCTTAAATTTGCAACTAGCTCTTATAATTTTTCACAATCACTGCCAAAAAGGCCTCTTCTTATGGGTAAAAAGGGAAAATAAATATATTTCAAAAGTAGGCCACTGGGTAGGGTTTACATAATGGGGGAAAAGTGAGATGCGTCTCTCTCTAGGAGCCACGAGTGGGAGGTTCAGAGCTTGCTGGCATCTCCCTCCGTGCACTCTGCGAGGCAAACTATTTGACAGGGACCCAAGGAATTCACATAAGTCGTGGCTAAAATTGTAAGCTGGTCTTCAACAGTCAGGCTGTGGCCCAGTATTTTATAGAAAGTCATATTAGTAATGGAACAATTTTTAAATGGATAAAGTTTTGTTATGTGTTTGAAATAACTGTTAGAAATGCGGACTACAGATCAGTGACAACCACTCCCAAACATTCTAATTTTTAATTTCATTGCTAATGGTTAAACGAAAGTACTGCTGTCAAGTTGGCTGCTATGGGCTCTGAGTCATTCATGTTTCTTGCTATGACTCATTCGTCAGTACATAATGCAAAATAATAGCTTTAAAACACTATACCTTTGCATGCTTCTTCTTTAAAGAATTTAGCTCCTTCTGTTGTTTCTTTAAATGCTTCAAATAAGCCTGTGGGGAAATAAAGAGGATTCAAAATAGGTTTTTTGAGGTCACGATGATTACATTTGCTGAGAAACAAAAATACATTCGTGTCACCAATATGTATTAATATAATACAAGAGTGCTTGCAAAATGATCAAGCAATTTTACCTTCATCTGCTTTAAATCTTCTATCCTCACTTGAGGGATAAGTTCAATACCTAAAAAAAAAAAAAAAAAAAAAGTCACTGTGTATACTAAAAGTTAGAGAGAATAACCGATAATATAAAATTCACATATTGATCTCATCTAAAGACTCTGAAGCAGCTTTGCATATGATGCAATGGGATATAAACATCTTAAATGCCTATTACAAAACAATTAACTAGACCATTGAAATGCTTCATTATCTTAGGTCAGGTCCCTTACTAGCAGAGCCTGAGAAGGCGGTTCATGTGCACATGATTTACTGATAGCAGACTCTTGGGAGAAACCCCTAAGGGCGTGAGATAAACAGGATAGAGCAAGGGAAGAAGGCGGGGTGGGTTTCCAGCTGAAATCTAGCCTCGGCCTGCTTCTGCGGGGAGCTCTTTAGCATAAATGGTACTCAAGAGTTGTTGTACCTGGCCCAAAGGAGACTGGGCTTTTGTAACCCTGTATCAGTCGGCTAGAGAGCTTCAAATATTTTATAAAACCTTCCAGGTATTTCCAGGCAAGAGGACTCCCACGGTCTCAGGGCAATTCTCTGAAGGAGTATCTGTAATTCCCAATCAGCCAAAACTCAGGAGCTGGGAAATGGAGCGGCAGCCCCATAAAGGGGATCTGATCAGGCACAACAGCATCTATTAGTTACTGTTATCTCTGTACTTCGAGACATCTCATATCAGCAACTACCTCCCAACTCTACTCCCTCCTTAATTATCAAAGAACAAAACTGTTTTTTAGCTTCTCCCCTTTATCAAATTTAATCGTAGCATTTAAGCAGCATGCTATTGAGTACAGTAATGCTTTTAACATACGAGCAATAATGAAATCAAACCATTACATAACAGGATGCTGCCAGGAGGACCTGGAGTAATATACTAAGTCATCCTGCCATCTGAGTGATGCTAGGCCAGGTGCTCCCATGGCAACCACAGCTGTAGAAGAATCCCCAAACAAGTTCTGTCTGACTGCAGATTTTCATCTTAAGCAAACAAAATAAATGTTCACTCTGTATTATAACTGATTTCCATTAGAATCCCAAAGGCTAGATATGATAAATTCAAGAAAGATAGGTATCGAGTCCCAGGTTTTTCAGTCTTATACATTTTAAGATTTGTACATCCAATGTGAGGGCGGTAAGGAGGATAGTCTTGGCTGAGAGAGATTGGTATTGTGTCTGGTAATATGTTATGACAGGAGTGGGAAGGGTCCCTGGGGTCCTTCTCTGATCTCTTAAGTATGATGCCACAAGCTACCTCCCTAGTGATGGAGGCAGTGTATGGCAGGAGAGTGAATCCTGGCACAGCTAAGAGCTCCCTATCTTTGGGTCTCAGCTCTCGTCTGTAAAATGAACACGTGAGGTCCCTGAAGGAATGTAGGCACTTCTCGTAGAATCCAGTACTGTGACTTAGACTTTCTAGTCTCCTGAGTAAAATGTCAAAACGAAACTACATGCAGACCCTTTCTCAGGGCATCTGTTGAAGAGACTAGAGTGGAGGGAGGTGACAGTTGCCTGGCTCCTTTAAACGTTGCCGTGTTTGGAACCAGGGGTGAGGCACCTCTACTCACATGCATGGTTCCTTCTGAACTAGGATCACTTTTGTCCTTTGTAAGCTGGTCATATGGCATCGTTTTTTTCAGGCCACTTAATGCATTATAATTACTAATGTCTTTATGTACTAGCGAGTGTGATACAAGAACTTTAAACATAAACTCTCCCATTTTCCACTGCCTCTCTTGGAGTGGCTAATATTCATAATAACCAGGCTGGTATGGAACACCCAAAGTCTATATTATTACCTTGCTCTCTGTTCTCTCCAGGGAAGAACAGACAAACAGCTGCAGGCCAAGTACAAATTGGGCTACTTTTGTGCAGTCTTATTTTCTAATTTATTTCACAAAGTTCAATGCACACTTAGTTTCCTGCTAAATTACTGTGCTGCTTTGGTTTGGGAAAGCCTGTCATTTCCTACCTTAAATGGCAGCACTGTGCGTACTTAACTGTATGAACTACTTGATTTCCTTATACTGAGGACACTCAACCCACATATAAATGGGAATTATATATGCTGAGTAAAAAACCATGAGGAAAAGAGAAATTCTTATTAAGGTAAGAAGAATGAGTTTAGTAAGTGACTCATGGTCAAGGAGGACATTTAAAATATATAATTACCAGTATGGAATGGGCACCATCCAATCAATGGATGCCTGGCCAATTAGAATGGAAGCCAATTACAAATAACCAGGACAGCTGTTTCCCTACATACGGGCTGAATATTAGCACATGAGACACAAAATTCTTTGTGATGACACCTCTTATGATCTTTTGGTTCATCCACAGGTAGCAACATGGAGTTGACCTTTACATACCCATCGATAATTTTTACAAATAAATAATCATGGATGCTAAATATCTACATATGAGGGAAATTATCAGTAAGGGAATTTAGATGTCCAAATAGTCATGACTCTGTTGGTTCACACACCCACTGCCTGTCCAGATAAGTACCTACGCAGTATCTGGAAGAGTGAGATGAGTTAGCTAACATCACTGTGTGAAAGGTTTTTTTTCCCATAAAGGACATACAATTTGAATATTTCCTAAAACTATGGATATTGTGCCCCTTACAGCTAAGGTGGGTGCAGGGGATCCAGCAGATGAAACACAAATGTTCATTCCCTATCACAGGCTCAAGGAAATCAAGCAGTTTGTCCAATGCACAAGAAAATAAGCTGCTTTTTGAGTTTTATGGGGCAATGAAAATGGGCAGAATTAACAGTTTCCAATACCTTCATAAAAGACTCTTTAGAAAGGGTCTAAAATTGCCAGAACAGAGAAGGGCAAATCTCCCTCACCTTTCTTGGCTTCCACGCCAGAAGCCAGGGCGGCCGTGGTGGTCGGTCTGAGCTCAGAGCTACTCTGAGGGGTCACGTTTGCTTTGGTGGTGTTGGCTTTTCCTTTCTTGTCGTTCTTGGAAGTGTCGCTGGGCACGTCGGCTATGTCACTCTGGAACAGAAACATTTATCTTGACCCAAATGAATGCCACTCAAGGTCAAATATCTTGCACATTCTTTATTTTACAGAATCCAGTCTGTACAACTCAACTTCTCCTGCTCCCCTTTCTCAGATTTCTACTCTCTTAAAGGGTGTTTGCCCAGCTCAGGTAAAGATTATGTAGTTTTCTTAGGCTTGGGGCAAAAGAGGAAGCCAAGGAAAGGAGATCTAACTCCTTGACAAGCAGAGAATACCTCTTCTTTCCCTAGCTACTGGAAAGATGCTACTTCCACCCCAAACTGGAGAGTTTGATAAAGAGAACAAGTAAAAACAAAGAAACAACCCAAGTGTGCACCAGAATAGGAGAAAGCTAGAAGGCAAGCCTGGTACAAAATGAAGAATCATTAATAAATGCCATTTCATTAATTCAGTGAACTAGGTTAGCTAGTATTTCAGTGTATCACAGAAACATCCTATAGAGTTTGACTATCCCTTATCCGAAGTGCTTGGGCCCACAGATGTTTCAGATTTCAGATTTTTTTCAGATTTTAGAATATCTGCATATACATAATGAAACATCTTGGGGATGGAACCCAAGTCTAAACATGAAATTCATTTATGTTTCATGTAGACCTTATGCATATAGCCTGAAGATAATTTTACACAATATTTTAAATAATTCTGTGCATGAAAGAAAGTTTGTATACATTGAACCATCCGGAACCTAAGGTGTTACTATCTCAGCCAGCCATGTGGCGTCATGTCTGTGCTCAAAAACTTTCAGGTTTTGGATTTTGGATTAGGGATGCATTTTCCTAAAAGCATCATGGATATTTTCCACTTTGTTTCTAATGGGGCAGAGGTCCCCAGATGTGAGTTAAGCCACAGGTTGTGAAGTGGGTTTTTCTGAGGGTGGTCACATTTTTTTTAAACATGGTTCATTCTTTTAGACCCTTGAACCTATTGTTGAATTGATAAGTTCAGTTTTAAAAACCCTCTTCAAACTTGCTATATTAATTTGTTACTTTACCTTGCTTTTGTAACCACTGTTCGACAACCAAACTTCCCCAAGTTGGGCTGTCTTTAATCAACCATTTCTACTTACTGTTTCAATGCCCATAGCTCGCATTTGGTCTGCTCTCTTTTCCGTAATTGAAAGAAATTTCTTTGGATCTGATAAAGCATCCACAATATCTGGGGGAAAAGAAAACCACCGAGTTGTTAATTCTCTGTTGTACTACAAATATCCAAGAAAATTCAGCTAATAAACTCTTCAGGATTCTGGACACATGTTAAACTTTCTGTTAACTCTCTTCTAACACAGTGAGGAAAGCACAGCCAGTTGCAGAAAACAAGAAATACATAAAGGCAAAAATCAAAGACCAGATGATTTTCCCTTTTTTCCCCTTAGTTTTTCCCCAAATAAAGAAGACAGAGTGGCAGGGCAAACCAAATTTGCCTTGGGTTCTGGACTAAGTTCTTTCAGCAAGTTGATTAATGTCCAGTTTCTTCATCTGGAAATTAGGGCGGATACCACCTGCCCTGCAGGGTTATTGTGAGACTTCAGTGAGATGATGAACATAAAAAGTACTTAAAGTTCTTAAGGGCAATCTTGTTTGTAAAAAATAAAAATAATTTCAATGTTCATCAATACTAAATTGTGGCGCGGATCAAAGATAATCCTTCACAGCTGATAAAAACATAAAAATTTTTCATGACATGGGAAACTACTCTCCATTAAGTGAAAAAAAGATTAGAGTTCCAAATGAGTATATAACAGTAAGATCCAATTTTATTACAAATAAAACATAGAAAAGAAATGACATTGGAAGTAAACAGTAGTTCTCTCTGGGCAGTGGATTTATGGGTGACCCTTATTTTATTCTTTTCACTGTTAGAATCTCTCTCTAATACATATTTTAGCCACCCCACCTTTTATAGAATAAACCTGCTGTATGTATTTGTGGAGCAAAGCGATGAGTTCACACTATCTTTCTGTAGTTAAATAAAAATTTGGTGATGTGTATTGACAAGTTTTCTTTTTTCTTCCTTGAAAATGCTGAGCGTGATGGTGCCACGCTTCATTCTGAATTGTTCCTATATAATCAACAGGGAATGTCAATACTCTAGGAACACAGACTCTGTAGATCTCCTGCCACTGGTTCAGCACATAAACATTGAGTGTGGGAGGTTAGTTAAACAGATGAAGTAGGAACACATTTTGCATAAGTCAAGAGGCCGTAAAGATGAGAAATTTGGAAAAAGACGGTTCTCACACTATCTTTGTTATCTTTAGGGAAGACCTTTAAATGTCACGTTTGGCCTCATTTTCTTCACATATAAAAGACATGACCAGAGAATTCTGAATAAATTGCCTTTGAAAGTCAAATCTGAAGTTAAGGCATCAACTGCAGAATCTCATCAACGGTAAGGCAGTAAAGAAATTCAAATGCTTCTGCTAACTAAGTGGCCACAGCAACTTGTTAGGAAAGAATACTCACAGGACTATTATTAAAGAGATTAATTTGGATCAATACTTAAATATCGACACTGGTAGTAAGCTACATTATAAATATAGATATTTCTTCCACATAGATCTACATATGCCTACATCCATTCTGAACAATTGTATGCATTTGGACTCTCTTTATATAAAGTGCTTGGCACAAAGTAGGCACTCAATAAATGGTTTCTTTCCCTTTTCTATTCAAATGGCTCATTTCCCAGGAATGAATTATAGAGTTTCACTTGAAATTGAACCCATGCAGAAGCAAAACTTTTAAATCTACCATCATATGGGTTTATACAATTATTTCTAAAATGTATCAGGTATTGCACACTCCCTGCTTTCTAAGCTCCAGTATGCAGAGCACGATTTAGTTCATCTGATGTCTCATGGCATCACAGCGCTGCAAAGGAGGCACACAGCTCCTGCAGCTCCTAAACACACACTGCATGTCTCCCATCTCCTTTTTCTGACCCACTCACCCAGCCCCATAGCACCAACCCCCCTGCCTCTTTTATGGGTTCTTGTATCTGTTACTGTATGTTGTAGCTTCTAACGTGCTTCCATTTTTTTATAAAAAAAATAAAAGACAAAAGAGAAGGAGGAAGGAGTCCTTACTATAAATTTTGTGACTGAAAAAATTCTCATAGCTTAATTTACTTTTTGAACTTAAAATCAGGTTGTTAAAATTGAGGATCAGTTGCAGAAAATACGCCCCCAGAGAAGCATGCATTACTAAAAACAAACAGTAAAATCAATAAAATAATCCCATATTGCCCAAACAAAATAATGTTGTGTTCCGGTATAGTACAGGTATCTGTATGTGCAGACACACACCCACATGCTTGTACATTTTGAGCCTTGCTGTGTCATGTACTGTACTGAAAAGCACATCATACGAGTGCTATGAGGGAGGCAGCATTATTGTCTTTGCTTTATAGGTGAGGCAGGTGAGGAAAGGAGAGATTTGGGAGGTTATGTTCTACTCCCAAGGTCACCCGACCAGCAGTGGAGAGTGAGGATTTGAACCCTTGGCTAATTCAGTGCAGACACTCTGCTACATGCTTCCTTTACAGTTCAACACACTGACAAGGTAGAGGGTCTTTGTTTTCTTTTAATGTTCTCAGCATGGATGGGGGCTATAAAAAGTTAATATGTTTGGGCATAAGCAAAATCCTATGATTTGGTCTCATTTTGATTCCTCGCATTGATTAGCTTAAAGCCCATGTGGATTAATAACTGGGATTTTTTATGAAATTGAACTTTCTTGTGGATTTGGAAGAAAATTCAGGTATGTTAATAGCTGAATTCAATTTAAATTTTTCAGTGATACCAGCTGATAAGGTATCTATGGTTTTACCTTACTTAATGTCTCTTTTCCCCCACTTTGATTGCCAGTGTAAATATATCCTTCACAGAAACATGTTTGTAAAAATTGATAAACAACATAACATTACAGTTTTTTAAAATAACGAAGGACTTTAAAGATAATCTAGCCTTGTCCTTTCATTTCTTTATAATAAAACTTGAAGTTACTCTTTGTCCTTGATGTCTTCAAGGCTACCAGGGTCGGCAGCATTAGCAGGTAGAGACATGATTATTATTGTTTTTAAGCATGGGCAAAATGTTTTATAATCTTGTAACTTAGAACCTCATCTATATCATATTCTGTACCCAAATATTTCTTACCTCCAAATCCATCAGGCACATATGTTTTAAGAACAATATTGCAGAAAATTGTTGGCAGTGATAATGGTTTATTTCCCTCATTTCGGAGGGAAATGTGTCGATACCCTGCTTGGAGCCCATCCAGTGGAAGGATCCTCTGGCCAATCAGCTTGTTGTTGTCATCGTACACGGCTATTCTCAAGACAGCCAGGTCCGGCAGGATCACCTGCAAACAAAGAACAGGACTTTTCACTGATTTGTGTAATACAGCTCAATGGTGAAAATTGGCCCACAATTAATCTGCATTCCTGAAGTGTACTGTGGGAGCTACGATGCCCAAGACCTTGAGAATGGCAATTGGAACATGTTTCCTGGAAATTATCTCATCAAATAGGTTAGAGGGAATGGATGTTAAAGATTACCACTCTAACCCTTGCCATCTTTCCCTAGCCCCACCCATGTCATGGGCGAGAAAAAGGAGACCTTGATAAATAAAGTGACTTTTCTCAATCTCAGAGACTGTAGTGACAATGGGGCCTGGGAATGGAACTGGGGCTCTTGACTGATAATTCTGTGATCTTTCTACTACCTGGGCTGCTTTAACTTCTATGTCTGCCTATTTTTAAGAACAGGGAAAGTATCTTTGAAGAAATGCTTCCTCCATAAAAGAAAATTTTTATGTATAAATTTAGGTTCTCCTTGTTTCTTGCACTTCTCAGTTTCCAGCGCATTTTGGGATATTAAGTAGAGTAAGATGGAGCAGTTAGAAACAATATACTTTGATTCCAATGTATCTACTCCTGCCACCCCCAAACTGAATAAATGAACATAAAATCTGAGTGTAGCTGGCAGAATCCTTGTTCAGATACAAAATAGCAACATGACAAAAGAATATCCAATGTGTTCAATCAGGAATGTCTTTTTATTGGCCAAGAGCAACCAGGACATCTTGGCTGATCTGAGGACTCTGTTTAAAGCTATACAATGGATTGGTTGCCTATTTACAGCAGGAAGCTTAATTTAATTCTAACTGCAAGAAGATGGAGAGGAGAAATCAAGCTAAAATTCAGCCAACTTTCCCCACTCTTGTTCCTCACGTGATGGATGGGAAGTTTGGGCTTTGCCACTCTTACTCTGTGAGATTACTGAAAAAACAAAGCAACAATAAGAAAACAAAGTTAAAGCACTTGATAATCAATGAAAAAAATATAACTTCCTGAAGAACAGAGAAGGATCCAGAATCAGTATCTTCTTTCTGGGGCCAGAACTATTACATACACAAACCAAGTTGAATATTTTCTCATTCATCAAAAACAAAGAATGCCTGAGTCAACTCTCTGAATTTCTCGAAATATGTGTAGAGATTATGCATTATGCCAAAGAACATTAGCCATACTGGCAACAGATCCAGCTGAAACAAATTGGAAAAATCACGGGAGAAAACAAGACAAGTCACAGCTGGGTATGAAATTTATACCACATCCTGATAGGGGTGGAGAAGTGACCTGGGAGGGTTGCATGCATAATGGTACTCACATCCTGGAGTGAATCTAAATTTCAAAAAGGCCTGTTTTATCAAGCCTACATTGATCTCCCTTAATTGGGCTTCTGTAAGCCAGTTGTTCTATTCTGAAATGGATAATCCCTGTTTTGTTAAGACATGAAGCCAATTACTTGTGCAGTCTGACATACGAATGGAGCAGAACCACCTGGAAAACCTGTGCCTAAAGAAGCAGCAAGAAATCATTTTGGTCAGGACAACAGAACACTAAGGGAGAAAAACAGACATTCGTGGTGACGGCACTGCCAATGCATGGACTTCTCAATGCAGCTTCAATTGACAAAAGGGAAACAAAGGGTGGAAATGACTAAGAGATTAAAAACTGAACATTAGAGAGAATGACTGTGATTCTTCTTAGCATCCAACATGCAGTGCTGGGAGAAAAAAGGAAAACACTGAAAACAGCACATGAATTATAAAACCTGTGAGAAGCAACAGGTGCCACTCTTTATGGAGGGACAGGACCATACCAACTGACCCATGCAATGACATTTATTGACCTTAGTTTTTGGGTGAAGCATCTTACCTGACTACTTAGCTAATGGAACAGTGCAAGTTACCAGTAACTTCCAGGGCACAGAAGAACTCTCCGATGTATGATGGTGTCCACCAGCAAGGACACATTCTAATAGATTGCAAACCTGAAGCTTGGGCATTTCCACATAAGAGGTGGGTGCCTCCTTCAAGGAGGAGAGGATAACCAAAACAAGGGCAGGGCCAAACAGAACCAACAGTCATATGACAGCTACAGAAGTGATCCATTAGGAGAAGAAAAAAAGGAGACACCGTGGTTTGAATGACTGTCCCTGTTATCAGGTAGTGCCTCTGCACTAAAACTAAGTCTCTCAAATTAGCAGAGTGAGTCTGACACACGGAAGATGCCCTACCTTCCGAAATACGAATGCTTCTTCATTGTAAACTGGATTGAGTCCATTGTTCATAACCATGCGCGTTCGGAATTCCTTACGTATAGTGTCGGTGGGCAACCCGTACATATCCACTTCTACGTAGGTGCCAATTTTCTTATCTGATAAGAACTGACCTGATATGACCTTTAGCAACACAAAAATAGGGTGAGAAAGTTGTGAACACTGTATAAGCATCAATAGCAAAGAATAATCAGGAAGTAAGAAATTCTGTTTATTTTGGTAAGCTTCAATTATCTATGGAAATAATGCATCGATTCCTCATTAAACCAAAACATTACTGAGCAACTACTATATGTGGGAAAAAAAAAACTATCCTAGGCAGAAGGTCTGCCCTATAGAACTGTCTAGTAAAAGAATGAGGAAAATATACATGAATCACACAATACAAAGAAACAGTGTCCACAGCATCTTGATTTCGCTCAAGCGTCCACATCTATGAAATGAAGTAATGGATTCAGATATACCCCGAGATCCTTTCATAGTGATGCCATACTTATTAGTTAATTCTTTTAAAAGTCTTGAAAAGAGACACACAGAAAGAAAAGCAATGCTAAAGTTTGCCTGTTATTTTTACTGATATTGACAGTGTATAGCTATGACTACCACATATTTGTAAAGACCAGTGCTAAAATCTGTCTACTATAAAGCTATAGAGAAACTATTTTTCATTTACTTGTCAAATGACCATAGCCGTTTATTAGTTTTTTTTCTCATTATCGAATGGTTAATAATTTTCAAAGAGCTTTTCTGAGGTATAACTGACATACAATAAACTATACACAATTACAGTGTACACTTAGATCAGTTTTGACGTATAAGCACATCTGTGAAACTATCGCAATTAAGATAACAAACCTTTCCATCATGTTCTCTGTGCCCTTTTATAATCCATTCTTCCCTCTATCTCTGTCCAGAGGAAACCACTGGTTTACTTTCTGTCGCTATAGTTTGTATTTTCTAGAATGTTATATAAATGGAATCATATAGTAGGTGCTTTTTTGATGGTGTCTTTCACTCAAAGTAGTTAATAATTTTACTAGCGAAAAATGTGTCTCAGGCCGGATGCTGTGGCTCAAACCTGTAATCCCAGCACTTTGGGAAGCCGAGGTGGGAGGATCGCTTGAGCCCGGGAGTTTGAGACCAGTCTGAGCAACAAAGTAAGACCTCATCTCTACAAAAAACAGAAAAATTAGCTGGACATGGTGGCATGCACCTGTAGTCCCAGCCATTCGGGTGGCTGAGGCAGGAGGATCACTTAAGCTCAGGAGCTTGAGGTTGCTGTGAGCTATGATTGCACCACTGCACTCCAGCCTGGGTGACAAAATGAGGTCTTATCTTAAAAAAAAAAACGTGTATCATCAAAAAAGGGCGGAAATTTTAAGTCACAACTATAAGCAACACATGGATCTTGCAATTTGACATTAAATATTTTAACTGTGATTTCTTTACAGGATCATTTGTTTACACAATTATACTACTCTGTGAGGAACAGGGGCCTCACCTGCACTGAACAAGTGGCTGCGATAACCCCATCAACAGGAGTTTCAGAAAAGGGGTCAAATGTTCGATCAGGCCGCCTCATGAAATCTGGTTTGAGAAGGTACCTGGTGTGACAAAAGCATAAAAGGAGTTTATTTCACTGGTCACTTTTACGAACACCAAAGCACTCATTATTTGAAATACTGATTTCTTCCTTTTCCCCATCTGTCACTTAGGAGTGAGGCTTTTAGGCAGAGGGTCCTAAGAATTGAAGAGAATGTGCCTACCCTTATGGATAACCCTAACGAGCAGCAGGAGGAATGTTCCCTAGATTCCAGGCTCAGTGACTTCCAGGACCCCTGATACTATAATCTTCTCTTTAACTTTTTTATGCCCTGATCTCCTTTAGATAACTTTTCCTTATATTCATAAAATATAAAGAATGACAACGAAAAACAAATTATATAAGCTACAGTTATCAAAACATGGAAAATATGTGATATTCTGCTTCTTTATTAATTGTGCTTTTATCGATGTACTCCACTATGACATCTAATGGCAAGTCTGATGACAACCATAATTACAAAGTACTGATGTGCATGAAAATATTTTGAGATCTATAATAATAGTAATGAGATATGAAAATATCTGCAATTTGGTGACAGAGTCATAGGTACTACTAATATGAGTATGGATGGTGGTCTACATTCATGATAAAAGAAAATGTGACACTTTAGTTAGAGGTAAATGAAAATAAAGATTAACTATTTCCCCATCTCTAATAGAAGCAATTAGGCAAGAAAATGAAATAAAAGGCATCCAGATTAGAAGGAAAGAAGTAAAACTACTTCTAGTCACATACGATATGATCTTGTATAAACAAAAATCCTAAGGAATCCACTAAAAAAGTTATTAGAACTAAAAGAGTTTGGCACAATTGCAGGACACAAGATAAATATATGAAAATTCAATTATATTTCTATATAACAATGAACATCTATTAATATTAATAAAAATGTAATTAAGAAAATAATTCCATCTATCATAGCACCAAAAAGAATAAAATACTTAAAAACAAATTTAACAAAATGAATGCAAATACCTTGAAAACTATAAAACATTGTTAAAAAATTAAAAAGGATCCTAATAAATGGAAAGACACCTTGTATTCATGGGTTGGAAGATCACATTGTTAAGATGGCAGTACCTTCCAAATTGATATGTGGATTTAATGCAATTCCTATCAAAATCCCAGCTGGCTTTTTTGTAGAAAATGACAAGCTGATCCTAAAATTCATATGAAAACTCAAGGGACCAAGAATAACCAAAACGATCTTCAAAGAGAAGAGCAAAGTGGAGGCCTCATATTTCTTGATTCAAAACTTATTACTATAACAACAGTCAAGACAGAATAGTAATAGCAGAAATATGGACATATAAATCGATGAGATAGAATTGAAAAGTCCAGAAATAAATCCATGTTTCTACAGTCGATTGATTTTTGACTAGAATGGCAAGACCGATCAATGGGTGAAAGAACAGTCTTTTAAACAAATGGTGGACAGCTGGATAGCCACATATAAAAAGATAAATAAATAAAACCGGACCCTAACCTCACACCATATACAAAAATTAGTTCAAAATGGATCCAATAACTAAACGTAAGAGCCAAAACTATAAAACTTCTAAAAGAAAACATGAGGACAAATCTTCATGACCTGGGTTTGGCAACAGATTCTAGACATAACACCAAAAACAGAAGCAACAAGAGAAAAAAATACATAGATTGGACTTCCTC
>RJWJ010030300.1:0-20127 GCA_004363605.1 Indri indri | reverse complement strand
AAGTCTAACGGGAAAATCAAGTTTTGTCTTGGTTAAAGGACAGGGAAGTCAGGCCAGTATTTACTAGGCTGTGGATCTTCAAGTTTCAACAACAAAGAGGAAAAGTTCAAACAGGAAAGCAAAAATCTTCCTAGACAAAAAAACTATTATCATCATGCATGTAAGCGTAAAAGAAAAAAGGAAGGTGCTGAACGGGTGCATAAGTATGCCAACTTTTGGTTAAAAAGAAAAAGTTTGGATAAGAAATATCGATTCCTACTTGCTTGGTTTTGCATAAAGAAACTCTGGAAGGCCATATCAGTAACTGATAAAAATGGTTAGTTGGTTTGGGGGTGGAGAACTGGGGGACAGAGGACAAGAGCAGGAGCTGGACTTCGCACCCTATGCCTTTTGCACATGTACTTTTATTATTTTTTTAACCATGGGTGAGGAAATGCGCTAGGTGCTTAGAAGTACCAGGAAACAAAATTGCTTCCTCGAAGACTTACATTCTAGTGAGAGAAGACAAATATAAACACATAAAAATAAGTACATTAGATGGTACATTAGGTTGTCATGAATATCAAAAAGTAGAGGAGGGTAAGGGAGGTAAGAGAGTTAGGAAAGGAACGGTTTGCATTAGATACGATGGTCAGAGGAGGCTCACCAGGGTCAGATCTGCACTAAGATTGCAGGAGCAGAGGGCATAGAAATATGGATCTTTGGAGGAAGAGTGTGCCAGGCAGAGGGAACAGCTACAGCAGTGGTCTCAACCCAGGGCAATTTTGTCCCCCAGGGGATCTCCAGCAAAGTCTGGAGACATGTTTGATTGCCATGACTGCAGCGGGTGCTACTGGCATGCAAAGGCCAGGGCTGCTGCTCAACATCCTACAACCCACAGTACAGCCCCCATGACAAAGAATATCCAGCCCAAAAGGTCAAGTGCCATTGTGGGGAAACCTTGAGCTAGAACAAAGGCCCTGAGGCCGGAGGCCGTGAGGTTTATTTGGGTAACAAGGAGGCTATCAGAGAAGGAAGCTGTCCTGCTTCTGTCTTCAGATTGTTCAGCAAACCGCAGTTGATCACACACGCACAAGCCTCCCACAGCAAACGTTAATTGTTGCTAGCAGTGATCTCCAAATGCATAAGAATAAAGAGCAATGTTTTCCTAACAGTCCCATAAATCTGTGAAAGTTGTCAGAATCAAAATGGAGTCACTTCTGTTAAAAAAACAAAACAGAAAAAAACAAACAAAACCAACCTGACAAATAGAGCTAAGAAAGGCTGCTAAGAAGGGGTTCTCACGCTTACATGCCTGATAACAAAACTATAAACTCACAAAAGACTGCAAAAACCACCACCTTGCACAGAGGCCATCACAACCTGACACAAAAAAAATGCTTCTGCAAGGACATCTGCCCAGCAACTGCCTGTCCAACCTTGGATTGGCGTCATCCTTGTTATTGATCCTTGTAGCCAGGGATAATCATTTCAAAACAATTATTTAATCCTCCTCATTTTTCCTTTAAAAATCTTTATCTTCCTTTATCTCCCTGAATATGCACATAGTTTACTATGGCGCATGTATTTCCATTGCAATGCCCTACTCCCTGGTAAATATCTTTTTCCTTTAGAGATTCTCTCTCTGTTTGTTATGTAGATGGACAATTCACAAGGCTAGCTCTTCACAACAGTGTTCCTGCTTCCTATTATCATGCACAGCAACATTTGTTCTTTTCTTCATTCCCCTACCCCACCATCACCAAAGCGTAGCTTCCCGAAGAAGATTGCAAAAGCTGTAACTGCTTTGGGCAGTTAGAGACTCTGTTCTTAGGTAAGGATGGAGAAAAATCCAGAAAGAGAATATTACCTTGTTGATGGCATACCTTGGTTTGAGGGAGGGGTCAAAGAGAAAGAAGAAAGACGGAAATGAATCAAAATAATGGAGAAGGAGGTTGTTTTCTTTCCAAGGAGAAGGAAGCATTGGAGTGTCTGAAGAGGATAAAAAGCAGAAACGAGCGCTTCAAGTCACCCACCTCTGTTGACTCAGCCAATGAACAGAGAGTCTAGACACATCTTGACATTCCCCATCTTTTCCAGTTTCCTTGTTCCTATTCTCCTGTTAGTCACTACTTAGTAAGTGCTCTATGAACGTTTGTCGAACCGAACCTTTGCAAAACAGAACTGACTGACATGGGGACTTTTCTCAGCATTTCTAGGACCAAAGCATATATGAGTAGTCAGAACACAAGGTACACCTGGGTAAGAGTGACTGGTTAGACTTAACTAGACTATCACTCAGGTTGGAGAGAGCTGTGAGCAATACAGTGGGGAGCTGGGTGATATTAAAACATTTAATAACCAGTATGGTTATAAAAAATGAAGGTATAAATCAACATATTTCAGACACCTAAAAATATTTCCCCTATAATCACTAAGTTAAATAGATGTGGAGGTATGTCGTGGTCGTCAAGAGCTCAAGCTTTGGTGCCACATCGACTTGGTTTGAATCCCAGCCACACTCATTTTTTACCAGTTTTGAGACATTAGGCCAGTTATTTAACTGCCCTGAGCCCCGATTTCTACAGCTATAATATGGGGGTGATAATAACAATATCACCTCGACAGTGTCAACCTCATAGAAATGCTGAGAAGATTAAAAATATAATCTGTGTAAAATACAAGGCCTGGCAAGAGTAGGAACTCAGTAATGGCTGATATTCTTCACATCAAAATAATTATTTTGCATTCTTTTTATGCTAACAAGATAATAAACTTCTTGGTTATTTCCTATAATTTTGTCAGCACCATCATCATTACCAATATTTGTTTTTACAATGATTACCCTAGGAAGGACTTCCCATCTGAATCATCCAGATGACTGTTTGGCTTTAGCTAGAGAGGTCTGGCTCTGGCCAAAAAAGGAGGTTAGGAGGCATCTCACTGTGGGTCATCTCAAGGTAGGAATAATAAAAGAGAGCATCCTGGCCAGGTGGGGTGGCACACACCTGTACTCCCAGCACTTTGGGAGGCTGGGGTGGAAGGATCACTTGAGGCCAGGAATTGGAGGTTGCAGTGAGCGGTGATGACACCACTGCACTTCAGCCTGGGTGACAGATTGAGACCCCATCTCAAAAAAAAAAAATAAATACGAAAAGCAAAAGTGAGCATACAATTCAGGCATACTACTGGAAAATGGAAATGTTCTACTCCCAAAGACATAAGTAAATGGAAAATAGATTTTTAATTGGCCATTTAAAAATGAAGTAAGTATTAATAATACTGAATAAAAAAAGATCTCCAAGATCTTGTATTAAATGGAAAAAGCAAGGTATGGAACCACGCAGATATGATAATTACATGTATGTTACAATATGTACAGTATACATATACATGTATCGTGTGTATACATACACCATGCATATGTGTTTGTAAATGCTTGGAATAACTCTGGAAAGATAAATAAAAAGTTTCCTTCCCCTCTGGGAAGAAAAACTGAGGGAGGGAGTCAGAAATGGGGAGTGGACTCACTTTTCATAGTATGTGTTTTTCTCTGAATTTTTCAACCATGTACTATATTACTTTTATTAAAAATAATTTTTAAAATTATAAACAAAAAAATGACTGTAAATTGGATGGCCAAAAAAGCTGAATCTCTAATACTTGAAATGCAAAATGTTAACACCTGAGAATATCAGGGTTGGCAAGGATTGGGAGAAATACAAATGCTTACCCTTTTCTCCTAGGAGTATAAACTGGTACATTCATTTTAAACAGGATTTAGGCAATATCTAGTAAGGTTAATGATGTGTGCACCTTACAATTTCTTTTTCTTTTGAGACAGGATTAGAGTTCAGTGCTGTCATCTTAGCTCTCTGCAACCTCAAACTCCTGGACTCAACCAATCCTCCTGCCTCAGCCCCCAGAGTAGTTGGGACTACAAGCACGTGCCACCACACTTGGCTGGTTTTTCTAATTTTTGTAGAGATGGGGTCTCACTATGTTGCTCAGGCCGGTCTTAAACTCCTGGCCTCAAGCGATCCTCCCATCTCTGCCTCCCAAAGTGCTGGTTTACACACGTGAGCCACCAAGCCCAGCCTACAATTTCACTCTTAGACATATACCTAAAGAAATTCTCATCTGTGTGTTTAAGGAGACGTGAACAAATGTTCATAGCAGTATTGTTGATCAATACAGGAAATGAAAAAAATAACCTATACTATAATAATGTATTAGAATATTATATAGCAGTTAAAATGAATGGATTAGATTTTTATATATCTGTGTGAATAAAACTCAGAAACATAATGTTGAGTTTTTTTAAGTTGTAAAATAACCAATTGAGTATAATACCATTTATGTATCATATAACACACAAACACCCAAAACAACTCTATATATTATGTGTAGGTACACACATTTGCAATTAAAACACAGAAACATTTAAGGGAAAAATGCATCCTGGTCCCCACAATGGCAGCAGCCACCTAAGGTGAGGGGGGAAGGGAGGCAATAGATTGTGGGGAGGCGCAGGGGGCGTTAACTCTGTCGGTGAAGTTGTCTGTAATCCAACCTCAACCAGGATCTGTGAGGTTGAGCGGGAAGGGTCATTCGTACCTTTGAACCCTGTTTTGGGTGAACACCTGGTTGATTTGCCCAGAAGCAGATGAGTAATGTGTGGATGAGACAGTGTAGGGCGCTGCAGGGCACAGCTCTGGGAGTCGGAACCCGGCTTGCACACTGGGAGGGCACTCTGTCATTTTAGGAAGGTTATTTAACCTCTGGGTGTCCCAATTCCTCCATCTGTAAATGGAACTGATAATAATAGCTAACTCATGGGGTTGCTATGAAGATTCAAGGAGAGAATAAATGTAAACTGCCCAAAGCAAAGCCTGGCACATATGTGCTCAGGAAACATTAACTATTATTGTCAGCCATGGGCCAAGCCGTGAGTTCCTTCCTGCCCACCTCCTTCCTGGAGGAGGGAGCTACAGCGCATTCTCTAAGAAAGGCCCTCAGAGGACTGGTGTGTTGGACAGTGACCTTCCCTGAGAGAAAGCACAGACATCCTCAAGAGACCTGATCCAGTGCCACCGCCTTCAAGGAAGGCTGTCCCAGGAAAGCGCGTTCTAGGCAGCAAAGGCAGCGAGTGAGAAGACAACACTTGCAGATGATGGCCGCAAGTTCTCCAAGCCTCCCTAACAAATCATCAGAAACAGAGCATCAAAACAGCTTCTCTGTGATCTTAAGTATGCAGCTGGTTTATAAAGAAAACATTCTCACCTCTTTTTTAAAAAATCCAGCTCTTAACTTACATGATAATAGGAATCTAGGAGCGACCTGTTGTGATATTTTGTTCACGAGGTTTCTGAACCTCTGGAGGCTTTGAATATTTGGGGTAGTAGGATAATCACAGCCTCTAAAATTACATCACAGCTTCCCATCATAAGGCAGCTCCTGAGGCCCAGATGCGGGTATGCCGTTGGTGGCAGGAGGACAGAGCGAGTGCAATGAGAAGTGAGACTCAGGAATAAGCAACTTGGGAAATAATAGCAGCGTCAGCAACATCAGTGGCTAATATTCACTCTGGGCCAGGAACGGTGCTAATTATTTTTGGATGAATTATCTCACTCGATCGTCAGAATCTCTGTGAGAAACTGAGGCAATGAACAGTTAGACTTGCCTGCGACCTAAGAGCTAATACGTTATATAGCACACGTCCGCCACCACCCAGCTGTGTGCTCTGGGGCTGGTCACCTCACCTCTCTGGATCTCTGTGGCTTCATGTGTAAATGAGGGGTGGGCTCAATGATGTCAAAGGATCTGCTAACACTTGGGTTTTATGTTTCTGTGAAACTAAGTCACCTCCCTCCCCCAAAAAAACCACAGGTTTAAAAAAAAAAGAGGCTTTTGTAGTACAGTGTGCCTAAAAAGGAGTAGACACCTTCCCTGATATTACTATTAAATGAAAAGTTGAGTGTTTGGTAAGGGCTCTGTATGGCCGGCTATGCAACGGTGCTTGTGTCTAGGGGTTTTTTTGTGGGGGAGGATGCAGTTAGGGAGAGGGAAGGGGACCAAGTGGGCAGTGTGCAAGAGAAGTGAGGTACTGGTTTCTGGAAAATCATGAAAGTATCTCCTGCTTAAAATCCATCAGTTCCACTAAACCAGGACCCCTGAAAACCAACCTTGTGACCTTCTGCTGGGAATACCAAATGAGCCCCCAAGGTCTTTAGAAATAAGGGACTTACAAATAAGGCCAAATATTTCACCTCTGACTCTGATGAAAGGTTTATGAGCCCCAGAATAGTTCAAGCACGCCATGTGTGGATTGAATATTTGGTGTGCACTTAACACCAACGGGTTTCAGAGGCTTCGTGTTTCACAACCAAACTTTGGCAGAACTGTGTTAGTTACCCGATACCCATGGTAGGGGACATTTTCTCACTTCTTGGTGCCATAAATAGTGCAGGCTCCTGTCTGTAGCTATGTGAGTTAATTAGGCACATTAAGCTTCAGGATTTGCCAGCATCGCTGTCCCTTGACTTTGTGACCACAGAGAAGGCTAAGAAGATGATGCCATGTAGCAGACGGAGGTTCTGACGGGGTAACCATTGGGAGTAGGCTGCAGAAAATTCAGTGTGGGTGCTCCGGAGCTAGAGACGTGGCTGGTCAGGATCGGATTTCAGAGATCAGACCCTCTTCGATCTGACATGCTAACTGAGCCTTCGTCTTAGGTTTAGAACATGAAAATAGAGATACACGAGGACACAGCCAGAAATAAAATCTCCTGAATCTCAGAGAAGATTCAGTTCTCATGGGAGATAAAAGAGCAGAACTGGCACCGGTTTGTTCTCAGATCACTACTTTATTTCATGAGATCTATGTCTTTAGGAAACACAGAGTAGGAATTAAAGACAAGCAGCATGAACGCTATCAGCAGAAATGATTCTAAAACAGAATGACTTTGAAGATGCGTGGCATGCGACAGTTTACAAAGCACTGTCTCACATGTGAAGTGCCTTGTTTCACTCTCAAGGAGAGAGGAGAACCAGAGTTTGCCCACGCCAAAGTCATCGATGTCCACTACTCACGGCTGCTTTCGTTCTGTACTCAGTGGGTATTTATTAGGTATCTACTGCGTATAAGAAACTGAAGAACACAGAGATGAATAAGGTGGTACAACCTCAGGGTTAAGCTAAGGACGGACACGAAGCGTGGAAGGGGGAGAGCAGAGGGAGGGGTGCGCTCCCATTTCGGAACCTTCCTCAGAGAAGTAAGAGCTGCCCAGAGTTGGCAGGAGGGAAGTATATGTTACAAGGAGGGGAGGTGAAAATGGGAGAACATTCCTGGAAGCGGAACTGTGAGCAAAGGCACACTCCTAGACCACATGATACAGTTGGGATTGAGAAACCCAGGGCGACTGGACATGGGGCAGACAGGAATGTGACAGGAGGAGAAGCTTAAAAGAGTGGCCTGCGAATGGCACGCTGACAAGTTTCAGCAACATAGAAGAAGAACAACTTAAGAGAAGCCCTTCCTGGCCCCCTAAGGCATGTTTTGGGGAGTTTATTTTAGTTTTTAAAAAGTGATTTTTAATTGACAAAGAATAATTGTATATGTTTATGAGGTACAATGTGGTATTATGAAACATACATGCATCGTAAAATGATTAAATCAGGCTAATTAACATGTCCATCACCTCACACACTTATCCTTTCTTTGTGATGAGAACACTTAAAATCTAGTCTTTCAGCAACTTGGAAATATATGATGCATTATTATTAACCATAGTCACCATGCAGTGCAATGAGTCACCAGAACTTACTCCTCCTGTCTAACCGAAACTTCGTACCCTTTGACTAACCCCTTCCCTTCCTCCCCGCCCCCCAGCCTCTGGTAACCACCATTCTACTCTCTTCTTCTGAGTTTGACTTTTTTAGATTGCACGTATGAGTGAGATCATGCGGTATTTGTCTTTCTGTGCCGGGCTTACTTCACTTAGCTTACTGTCCTCTGGATACATCCATGTTGTTGCAAATAAGACATGTTTTTAAGGGTTTTACTCTACCCTTTCTTCCCCAGTTTTTCAAGGAGTTGGCTTTCTAAAATTCTCAGAGACCAAAAAACTTCTCAGAAATTGCATATATGATCTCACTTTAAGGAATAAATAATACTTTAAGAAAGCAAAAGCAAAGAGAACAGAAGGAAGGGGCAGCCTTTTTTCTGGTTGCCCTCAGCATGGTTTCTTAAGGCCTGGCAAGGAGGCAGAACCGTTTTTCATTTTTGGACTCGTGCTCTGCAGAGATGCAGGCTGACCCATTTCTTCCTTACCAGGAGTGTCACCGCGCATGGTACTTCTCCCCAGCTCAAATATACACGTCAGTCCCTGAAGACACAGGCTCAAAGCCAAGGAGAGCTCTCCACACCAGGGAGCCTGGGACTCAACCCAAGGGCTGGCTCCACTTCAGACCTCACTGATGATTATAGCCTGCTGGGCACCCAGAGACCCTGGGGAGAGGAAGAACTTCCTTCCCTGGAGGGACCTGGACAGCCTCGGATCACTCCAGTCTTCAAACCAAAGATGATCTGCGTGGGCTGGGGCTTCCAGGGCTACTTTGAACTACATCGGTATCAAATGATATGGGTATCAAATTGTATCTGCATAAGCATTCGCTCTTCTTCAGAGCTCCTCCACATCTTGTGTCTTTCGAGATCTGACAATGACCCTGGAGGCTGACAGCGAGGGTATTACCGTTCTAACTTCGGAAAATGAGGCCCAGATTATGGGATCTACCCAAAGTCACACGGCAGAATTTGAACCCAGCACATCCCATTCAGAAAGCATTGTCATTTTAATATTGTTTTAAAGCAACCGTTTCCTGAGCCGTGGGCCAAATTCAGCCCACCACCTGATTTTGCAAATAAAGCTTTATCTGAACACAGCCACCCCCATTGATTGGCCATGGCTGCTTTCACGGCGCAGAGTTGAGCAGTTCCAACAGAGACCATGTGGCCCATAAAGCCTAAACTATCTCCTGTCTAGTTCTTCACTGAAAAAGTTTGCTAACCCCAGTTCTGAAGTGTTATTGTTTTATGTTTAGAAATTGAAATAATCTGGTATAAATTCACTAGCAGGACTGACCACATACTGGCCGCAGTGATATCGTCTCCTGAAGAAAGGAAAAGTGCCATTTACTAGCTATGTGGCCTTGAAAATACTTCATTTTTCTCTGCTTCAGTCCCCTCAGCTGCCAAAGGGGCAGAACAGTAGCACCTGCTTGTCTTAGTCTGCTCAGGCTGCCATAACAAAATACCACAGACTGGATGGTGTAAACAATGGAAATTTATTTCTCACGGTTCTGGAGGCTGGGAAATCCCAGTCAAGGTGGCAGCCAGTTCAGGTTCTGGCGAGGGCTCTCTGTGTTCCTGGCTTGTAGATGGCTGCCGTACAAGGTAGAGGTAGAGGTTGGGGGAGGGTGTGTTCTCTGGTTTCTCTTCTTATAAGGACACTAATACTACTGAATTAGGGTCCCACCCTTATTTTGTCATTTAACCTTCATTACCTCCTAAAGGCCCTGTCTCCAAATACAGTCACATTGGAGGTGAGGGCTTCAATATATGAATCTTGGGGGGATATGATTCAGTCCACAGCACTACTTCACAGGGCTTGTGTAAAGGTTAAATAAAGTAATGCAAGTAAAAAGATTAGCTTAGGGTCTAGCATGCAGTAAGCGCACAACAAAGTAAGAAGTATCGCCTTTGACTAAATCAGAAAATTTATTTAATCTTGGGCAAATCACTCAGCCACAGATTAGTTTCGTAATCTGAGAAATGGGATTGAGGAAAACCTGAGTAGTAATGCCATTAACATATGGGGTTTATTTGTTTCATTCAGTGTGCTGGCTTCTATCCTACTACTTGTCATCTCATGATTACAAGATAGCCACGGCACCTCCAGCCATTTCATCCACATTCCACACAAGAAGATGAAAATAAAGGCAAGGTACAGAGTTTGTCTCTTTTTACCAGGAAAACAAAAGCTTTCCTAGAAATTATGTCCTACAGATTTCCACCTATGTCTCCTTGGCCATAATAATATTGCCTGGCTACCTTGAACTGGAAAATAACTAGGGAGAAGGGATTGTGATTTTCCTAAAGTAGAATCAAGGGGCCAGGTATGGTGGCTCACACTGTAATCCCAGTACTTTGGGAGGCCAGGGCAGGAGGATCGCTTGAAGCCAGGAGTTTGAAACCAGCCTGGGCAACATAGCAAGACCCCATCTCTACAAAAAATGAAAAAAATTAGCCAGGCATGGTCACACGTGCTTATAGTTCCAGCTACCTGGGATGCTGAGGCAGGAGGATCCCTTGATGCCAGGGGTTCAAGGCTGCAGTAAGCTATGATCACCTCACTGCACCCCAGCCTGGACAACACAGCAAGATCCTGTCTCTAAAAAAATAAAGTAAAATCAATATTCACATATCTGTGTTATTGTGGTTATACTAGAGATGACAAGGAAGCTTTATTGGGTCACCAAGGATGGTTACTTTCATCATATGTGATCACTGGCAACCTCCACCAAGAGCACCCTGAATCACAAAAGTACCAAGAACTGACTTGGGAAAGAGAGAAAAACAGAAATTTACATGCATACAAATCTGAAAAGAAAAATAAACACTACAGCACGTGCAACAGCACACAGAGAGGCTACTTTCCTCTGTCCAGGTAGCATATATGTCTCCATTCTGCCTGCCTTCCTCCTTGCAACCCCATTTTCACATAGACAATCCTAGCAATCACAGCGGAAACATGACTCGCCCTCAGGTTCATATCACTCCCTAGTCAAGCCACAGTGAGAAGTCCCAAGCCCTGATCTGGGGCCTGGTCCTCCCCCAAAGTCTAAAAGGCTTTTTAATGAGGCAAGCAGGAGACCAGATCTCAGCCAGAGAATCTCATTCCCCATGAAGGAAGGATCAAGGTCACAGAAGGCAGAGTCAGCATTATGTAAAGCACAGAATCGAGGCAGAATAGGGAATCTTCATGCTGTGGGGAGACAAAACGTCTGAATAATGCTGCAGATATTCCAAAAATCTTCAGCTCCTAAGGGCTAGAGAGGAGGTGGCCAACTCGATGTTTTCCATGAGCGTTGTCATCAAGGATCAATGGCATCTCTTTCATCTGCTAGCAAAAGCAAACAAATGACCGAGCCTTGTTTATTCCAGGAGGTTTCATGCAAATATTTTAAAATTCAGATTTTGTCAGGCTGGTTTAACTAGGAAAGCCTAGTTGGAAGAATATGCTAATAAGTCATTAAAGTACCCTCATATCATGCCATATGGTACACTTGAAACATAAAACACTGGGCTCTATTCTTCGGGCAGGGCCGGTTGATAAAAGAGAGCCCTGGGGAAAAGATTGTTGCTCCGTCCACCCTCACTTTATATGCTGACTCTGATTCTAGGGGCTTGTTTGTTTTGATGAGGCTTGGCAGATATCTGCAAATGGCACTCCATTTGAGAAAACTATAGCAGATAATGTGTTCATGTAAAATCCAAGCTGGCAGAAATATGCTTGCATGAACTTAGTTTCCGGGGTGGCTTTTGTTTTGCTAATTATTAGCAAATCAGTAATTTTTTTGATAATTACATTCTAAGTTCCATATCTATGATGTCTGATCTTTAAAATAATTATTTAAAAATAAGATTTACTTGGGGGGGGTGCATATGACAGGTAAACAGATTATACATCAATATTATGTGTTTAGTGGATGTCTTTAATATGCAAGTCAGGCCTAGGGAGATTTACTGGATGCAGAAACTGAACTTGGCAGTTTGGGTGTTTAATTGCATTGTGGCCTGAGCACCGCATTTGAGGAAATATGCAGATGCATACAGAAACCCAGTGATCAATCCCTGGCTGCAGCCTTACTTCCAAACTCATCCCACAACTTGGCAATTTGGCAATTCAGAGAGGGGAGACAGACTCACAGTCCCCAGAAATACTGTCAAAATCAAGACAGCGTCTTCTCAGCACTGGGCTGTGTAGGAAAATATATATTTAGGGACTTCAAGGCAGGGACTCTGCTTTTTACTTTTACTGGAACCACAGTGCCTGCTTCAAGTCCTGAGCACTTGGCACACAATTAATAAGACAAAACATTTGTTATAACATCTCTCCTTGACATTCTATAGGGGAGTGTTTGGTGGTTTTTTTTTGGTTTTTTTTTTTTTTAAAGTTATTTGGAAAGAAGATTCTGCCTCTTAGTCTATGGAAGCAAAAGATGAAAAAAAGAAAGAGAACCACTGACAAGCATTCTGCCCATGATAGAAATAGGTTTTCTGAAAAAGTCCACTTGCCACAGGGCTTCCTGGACTTTGGCCTATGGAGCTAAATCCAGGCAGTGGTTAGAGGGAGGACAAATTTAAAGCAGGATTAAGATTTAGATCTTCTGGGTTCCCAGAACGAATCAGCATATCAATTATTTGCACTACTAAATTATATAGGCCTACCATTGATCAATTAATAAGAAGTATGATTTTGATTTTTTACTTCCATGGTTACAATTTCCAAGCATCGCCTGTATAATAACTATAGTTATAAGAAATATTATAACTGCCTGTATAATAACTATTCTACCTCCCTAAGTATATTGTTAAATGAAAAAGCAATGTGTAAAATAATGTCTAATGTGGTGCCATTTTATCATAATTATTTTTCATCACATCTGTAATGGTTATTCTTTTTTTCCCAATTACGAGTAGAATACATGCTGAAAAAAATTCAAACATGGGGTGGCGGGGGGTGTATCACTAAATGTCAGCTCCTGTAATCCCCTCCCCTACCACTACCAGAGACAACTAGAATTAACAGTTTAGCAGATTTTCTTCCAGATTTTATCTGTCAGGTGGGATTTCTATGTTAAGCATTTCTGAGATGGAGTGTGTATGTGTGTGTATGTGTGTGTATTTTAATAAACATGTGATGCTCTTATCTGAAAAAAAAGTATGCCATTTAGAAGGAAAAATTTTTCATCTCAACTCCTTTTTGGAAAAAGAGACAGCAGAAAGTAATAATAAAAGCATTTTAAGTCATCAGTATTATCTATTAACATTTCTGGGTAATTCCAGTTCCTCTGTTAATCCCAAGGGTTCAGCTGGGTATTCAAAACCCACAGAAACCTACACATTTCTGCATAGTCAGTGCCTGGGACTTCTTTGAACACAACTGCAGGAAACAATATTACCAAACCCTGTGGTTTGTACCTTGCTCCTCAGAAAGACGACAGTCGCTGCTGTCTCCCTTGCCCACACCCTCCTGTCTGCCTCCCTAGATCATTACAACCACAGGCCGTCTTGCTGCCCAGTGAGGTGTCCAGCACATCAATGTGGAGATGAATTAGTCTCACTGTTCCCAGCCTCTGACACAGTCGATTCTTTCCCTACTTCCCTGCCAGATGCATCTTCGAGGGCAATGGGAAGACATGGTCAGAGAGACCTCAGTGTCAACTCAGTGCCTCTTCACTTCCTCGTTGCAGAGTCACTTAAATTAGATAAGCTGTAAAACAAGAGACAACCAGACCTTCTGTGCCTCCCCGTGAAAATAACCCAATAAGACCTATGAGTAGCCTCACCAAAAAATTGGAATCCGATCAAGCCAGCCATCACTCCCAGTTCACAGGAAATCAAAGGACAATGAACACGTACACCAAATAAAGGGATACAACCACAAAGTTCAGAAAATGGAAAACGCTAAGGACAAAACCTTCAACAAATACTTTTTAAGGAAAAAAGGAGAGGGAGGAGGAGGTTTTTAAAATTCAAAGGGACTTAAGAGACACAGCAACCAATTTCAGTGTATAGACATTATTTGCATTGTGATTGAAGCAAAAGAAATTGTTTTAAATTTATGTGACAATCAAGAGAGTGTGAACAATGGATATTTGATGATATTGATGTTAGGAATTATTATTAATTTAGATATGATGATAGTAATACTATGGTTGTAATGTGGTTATTTTTTTAAGAGTCCTTATCTTTTAAAGACACGCATTGAAATATTTGTGGTTGAAGAGATATGACAACTGGGACTTCCTCGAAGGTAATCAGTAGAGGGGTGGCAAACGGGGGGTATGGGTGAAACAAGATTGGCCAAAAATTGATAATTGCTGATGCCGAGTGGTGGATACAGAGAGGATTCATTATAGTAATACTATTTTCTCTTCTTTTGCATCTGTTTGTATATGTTTGAAATTTTCTAATTTTCTCAAGATGAACTTTTTAATTTTTTTTAATTCTGTAATTTCCCACATTCTGGATTCTGTTGTTTGCATTTGCTGTATCATTTAACATGCTCCCCTATTCTCTGATGTCCTGTATACTATTAGTACTTATACTAATACAGTATACTAATACCATATACTAATACTACTAGTATACTATTAGTATACTATTAGGGGCTTGGCACCATAGAAGTTCTATTTTTGACAACAATACTTTATTGGGTGATTTTTGTACTTTTATCAGGAGGCACATAAGAGTCTATAATAAAAAGGGTTTTAAAAGTTAATTTTCTTAACTGAAAAATCGGGATGCTTCCTGGAGAGGTAATTTTGAGATTACCTCTCCAGGTATTAAAAATGTCATAAGTAGGCCGGGCGCGGTGGCTCACACCTGTAATCCTAGCACTCTGGGAGGCCGAGATGGGCGGATCGCCCTGAGCTCAGGAGTTCGAGACCAGCCTGAGCAAGAGCGAGACCCCGTCTCTATCAAAAATAGAAAGAAATTAATTGGACAGCTAAAAATATATATAGAAAAAATTAGCCGGGCATGGTGGCGCATGCCTGTAGTCCCGGCTACTCGGGAGGCTGAGACAGTGGGATTGCTCGAGCCCAGGAGTTTGAGGTTGCTGTGAGCTAGGCTGACGCCATGGCACTCGCCCCAGGCAAGAGAGTGAGACTCTGTCTCAAAAAAAAAAAAAAAAAATGTCATAAGTAAAGGACCAAGCACAGAGCTTGGCACCTCGAGAGGGCTTTACAAATGTCAAATTTCTTCCCTCAAGCCATCGGTACCCTCTCTAATAATTTCCATTCTCTATTGGATCAAGTTTTAAGTACACATAAAATTCCAGGTCTCCCATGATCTAGTCCTAGTCTGCCTTTCTTTCTAGTTTTACCTCCTTCCTCTGCCTTACACATGCAAACTGCATCCCTTCACCCCATTTCTTTGCTCACACCAATTGCCCCACTCAAGACGTCCTCCCTGCCTCCTCTCTGCCATCCTTCCAGACCCAGCTCTCATTTCCTTTGGGGGAATAGGGAATATCATGATCATAAACAGCCTTGTTACGCCTCCCTTATTGCTGCCTGGAGTTGCTGTTCGGTGCTTATGTTATCAAACTTCCCATGAAATGCGTTACTTCTCCCACGGCCCAGGCAGGGCACCAGCCCTCCCGGTGTTTGTCACAGCACAGTCTGCACCAGGCACACAGCGGTGGGCCACAGATGTCTGCCAAGTTAAGAGAATGAAAGAATGAACCAGAAAATAGCTTCCAACTTGAATAGAGGAGAGCAGAACCTAAACAGACTCTCAATTTGGGGAGGGAGAGGCAATATATGAAGATGCTTTGATTTCCCCTGAAAGGGAAAATATCTGCTGAAATGCTCATCTTCTCTTTACCAATCTCATTCTAAATTCCATGTATGAAGAAGTCAGAAATTTCCCAGGCCCTAAAATTACTTGCGTTCATGGACATGATTGAATAAAATCCAGTGGTGTGTTCAGTGTCTGAACACACAATTTGGATCACCAACTCTGGGTGGAAGGGAAAAGGGGATTAAAGCACATATACGGGTCCACATGAACCACGGATGTGACCTTGGCCCCACAATCATTTCAGAGGACAGCTACCCCTGTTCCAGGAAGATGCGCCTCAAACCTACCTAAAAGTTGTCTCTATGAAAGGAGTCATGACTATCTGAGTCATAAGGTGGCAAAGGGACTCTGGAACATTCTGTGACTGAGGAGCAAAATTTCAGCCTCTTCTCTTTTCTCCCAAGACCCCAGAGAGGTCTCCAGGCAGCCAACAGGCCCCCAATGGACAATAATGACTTGGAACTGACCCTGAAGTCTCCATAGTTCTTGGCCATACGATTATGCGAAAGAGCTCTGTGATATGAGAATGCTTGCCTTGTCATTTGGATTTTAGCTACAATTATTTTTTACTAACATTAACAACAGAGCATCCCAAGTCTCCACAGGGTAGTGTTCCCTTGTGCCTGGCATGTAGCGTACATCTGTCTCCCAGGTTGCCAAAAGGCTCAAGGGCAGAATCTGATGAAAGTGTAGTCCTTCTCCTAAGAAAAATGCACATGTAGGTACAAGGTTTCACATATCATTTCGTATAGTTTCCAGAATAACATCTAAACACTCCCACCAAATCTACTTCTTACCATTTAGAAACAGTAAAACACTATTTCTTTAGAAAATGAAATGTTCCAAAAGCATGTCACGATTCTTCAGAGAACATGTCCTGTTCCTTGCTTTTAACAATTCTCCAACATCCCAAGAACTGCTTGAAACAATGGCCAGGATCAAGTGGGCTTTGTAGAAATTTGGGGCAATCTTGGATGATTCTTAACAAAGCAGTCGTCATTTTTTCAGGGGGTCGGGGGAAAAACCACACCACTTAATAGAACATGTTGAATAAAGACCTAATAGATGGCAAGGCTACGAAACCAAGGCTGAAAATAAAATGATACCGATTTGGGGGAGGGCTCCAAAGGAGCAGATATGGGGCCCTCTCTGGCTGTATATTGCTCTGAGCTTAACCTCTTTTGCTCCCCTAGCATAGCCCGAGAGTATTTTGGCAGTCACAGTCGCTTATTAATTGGTGACACAAAGAGGGCATAAGTCACACAGTCACTTTCTGCTGTGCCAAATTCTCCATTGTTAAAATGACTCCTTACTTCCTCGAGCACTAAATTCACAAAAGATTCATCCGTTTCCCTGTAGCCATGTTTTTACTGCAGTTCCAAAACAAAATCATCATCATGTTCCCTATTATCTTAACTGCCCATAGTTGATAACTTTCCTAATTAGCATTACACATGTTTAAGTCTCTCTAATTACTTAATGATGGTCACCAGGTAATCCATAATAGCAATTACATATCTGAACTGTCATGGACTATTGGACAAATATGTAATGGGGCATTTTAAAAGTGTTTAAAATGTAATGCTAATTAGAAAGGTTATCAAATAAGATACCGCAATAGGGAACACATTGGAATTTTTGTTGTAAAAAAACAAGGAAATGGTGCTTATTAGGATTTAGATTCTGTGAATATAAGTGAGAATGAAATCAAAGGATGTAGAGAATTATCTGGAGCCAGATACATAGATTTAACACAAGGTTCTTATTGTTTTATTTATCCATTTAGCCGTTTATTAGACAAGCATCAATTAATCACCTACTAAATTTTTCTAATTATTAAAAGCTAATACCAAAAAATTAAGGAAGCATATGTTGCTTGCTTCTACCCTTGGGAAGCCTGAAATCTGGTTGAAGAGATAGACCATAGAGATATGGAATTACCAGAAACTAATGAACCAATTGCAACGAATATTGCCATCATAAAAAACAGTCTGTAACGATATAATTCCGACTATTTTCAAAGCAATGAGGAAACACGACAAAGACTCCCAGATGAGGCAAATTTCAAGAAAGTTCTTGAAAGGGGTGGAAGGTAAAGGCAGATGTGCATTGACAGAAAGCCAAAGAGAGAGCATCACAGAGTGAGACAATTCAGAGTCTGCAGCATAAAAGCTCAAGAACAGACACTAGGCTTGGGATCAGAGAACTTGGCTTCAAATCCTGGGTCTGTCTCTTACTAGTTTTTTGACCTTGAACAAGGCAACTCCTCTAACTCTTAGTTTCCACATAAGTGAAATGAGGATAATAAAACCTGATTGTAAAGATTAAATTAGTTGAACATAGGTGACAGCATCGTGTTTTAACAAAGTGTTTGACATAGAAGGCATATAGATGCATTTTGGATAAGTAAGAACAAAGTTTAACCAAAAGTTGAAGTAGGGAGTGTGTATTTGAAGACTAACAAAGCCATGAGATTGTACAAGCAGAGTTGGTTCATCTGATAGAATGCCTTGAATACAAGGCTGAATCACAGGTTTGTCCAGGATCCCCTGCTGGTTCCTGAACAGGAATGTGGGAAGATCACCCTGATATTGTCCTGATAGTTATGGGAAGATGGGATGGAGAAGGGATCAACCAGACACTGGGACACTGAAACGCTCTTGGAGTGTTTAGACATGAGGAGATCAACTGCAAGCAAATGAACTCCAATCAAGAGAGAGAGAGAGAGAGAGAGAGAGAGAGGGAAGAGATCAGGGTTGAAGATGAAGTATGGTAGTCATCTGCATAAAGTTAGTACCCAGCACTATCGCTCTAGTGCAAGCCACCAATTCCTTACCTTGACCCTACAAGAGCCTCTAGGTTAGTTAGAAATGCTCTCAGCTACAGGTAGCAACTTAGCTGGTTATTAGTGGCTTAAATAATAAAGGCATCAAATTGTTTCTAGATCAAGACATCTGAACAAGATGACGCCAGGGTTTGTTCAGTGGTTCCACATCTGTGTCTCTGTCACTTTCTTGTTCATTTCATCATGATCACAAAATGGCTTTCAGGTATCATTGGTTCAAAGGCAGAAAGCAAGGACACATGCCCATGGGGAGAGAGGCAGCACTAGCCAGCTGTCATATCCATTCTTTTTATCAGGAAATATAGTTATCTTTTCTAGAAGGCTTCCAGTAGACTTGTTTTATGGTTCGGAAGTCAGATCTGGGTCACATGGTAAACTCCAGCTCCAAGGGAGGTTGAAAAAATAAAACCTTGGCTCCTAGACAGTATGGGAGGAGCGAAGAGGCTGGGGATTACTTTTGGTAGCCAACCAACGGCACCTTGCGTAGCCTCCTGGCATGTTCCTTGCTTCCACACTTGCTTCCTTGGAGTCCATTCCCTACACAGCAACCAAAGCATTCTTTTAAAAATGTACTCTGACCTTGTTGTTCCCCTACTTAACACTATTCAAAGGTTTCCTGTTCACTTAGGTTAAGCCTGAACTCCTTACTTAGCCTGCCATGCCCTGCACGATCTGAGTCCTGTCTATTCTTCTCACTGTAGTTTTCATGCCCACCTGCTAACTCGCTATGCCACCGCCACGAGGACCTTCTGTCAGCTCCTCCTCAGGGACTCTGCACCTGTTGCCTCTTTGGGGCTGACTTCCCCTCCCATATTTCACCCAGCAGTTCCTTCCCATACTGCAGGTCTCACCTCCTCAGAGAAGTCTTCTCAGACTATACTATTTAAAGAAGGGCTTGTGGACTCAAACCCCATTATTCTCTTTCACTAAACCCTGTTTATTTCCTTAGTTGTACCGATCACAATCTTTAATTTCGTTTATCACAATGTCATTCTTTTATTTGTTTGTATTCTTATCATCTGTTTCCCTGTTAGAAGGTGAGCTATAGGAAAGTGGATACCACTTTCTCGTTCATCCTTTTATGACCACTTCCTAGCACAGTGCCTGGTGCATCATAAGTGTTCAATAAATACTTGATGAATGAATGAATAAACATGTCATCAAGAACTGGGTCTTAGACAATGAGAGGAAGAAGAAGAATCAATGAAAGAGACAGAAAAAGAGTAATCAGAGGGATAAAGGAAAACTCAACAGAGCATGGTATCATGTAGCCCAGGGGAAAAAAGGGCTTTGGGAGGGTGAGGGTCAGATTCCCAACATCAGATGCCATAAATACACTAAAGAGAAGGAAGAGTAGAAAATATCAGTGGATTTGAGTAGAAAGGGACCAGTCGTATAATAACTTGGGTCTAAAAGTTATTCAAGGAGTGCATGGGCTGAGCACAGTGGCTCATGCCTATAATCCCAGTATTTTGGGAGGCCAAGGTGGGAGGATAGCTTGAGCCCAGGAGTTCGAGACCAGCCTGGGCAATAGTGAGACCCTGTCTCTAAAAAACTTTTTTTAAATTAGCCAGGCATGGTGGCGCACACCTGTAGTCCCAGCTACTTGGAGGGCTGAGGCAGGAGGATCGCTTGAGCCCAGAAGTTGAAGG
>RJWJ010030299.1:0-20010 GCA_004363605.1 Indri indri | reverse complement strand
AAAAATAGAAAGAAATTAATCGGACAGGTAAAAATATATATAGAAAAAATTAGCCGGGCATGGTGGCGCATGCCTGTAGTCCCAGCTACTCGGGAGGCTGAGACAGTAGGATTGCTCGAGCCCAGGAGTTTGAGGTTGCTGTGAGCTAGGCTGATGCCACGGCACTCGCCCCAGGCAAGAGAGTGAGACTCTGTCTCAAAAAAAAAAAAAAAAAAAGAATTTTTCAGATTATGATCAATGCCTCAAATGACAATGTATGAATATATTAAGTCATGACTAATGACGTCTCCATGATATTATGTGAATCTATAAAAATACAACAGTACAACTCATAAAAGTATTTGGTAATGTCTTCTTTTTTAACTTTGAGAAATGTGTTCTCATAATGCTGTTAAGAGATAGGTAGCAAAATATCTTGCTTTAGCAACTGTATACAACAAATGAAAAATTTTAATTTGAATCTCTTGGCGGTTTCACCAAGTTTATCCTTGGTTAGACTGTGTTTTCTTTATAGAATGTTTTGAGATTCCTTAAATCAAAACATTCTTTTTCCCGTTGTGTTTAAGTGACTTTTAGTAAAAAGATTTCTCTCTTAGGATTGTGCCTCTCGGTCTTTATATCATGACTGGAACCAGATAGCTCGATGGGTAGCTCGATGTGTGCTTGTTTGCAGTTTGTTCATTGGTTCATTTATTCAATTATTTAATTAACAGATATTTACAAAGTATATACCATGTGTCAGGTACTTTGTTACAATTCTGTTTGGTATTTTTTTAATCATTTCAGGACTGATGAGGAATATTTTAATATCTCAAGATGGTGTTAAATTGGAATCATGTGTTTTCCAAAAAGAAGCACCTGGCTCATTGTATTGTTCCACTCTGAGGCAACCTTGGGGGGCCAAGATCCCCATCTTAAGCTTGTAAGGATCATGATGGTTGTGAAGCTGTTTCAGATGTTTGGTGACACTTAATAACTGCTGCTTGCTGCCTGCCTATCCTAATTGTCTAAGCAATCAGGAACTCTTCGATGAGCTTCTACACTGTTAAGGCACTTTGAAATGTCACCTTTCCCCTCACCTGTCGCCCATCGTACAAGATCCATACTCACTTAAAACCAAACTCACTGAGCTCCTTAATGTGAGAGTTGTAAATTGTGTGTTTGATCTAATATTGTCATGGACTTAGCATGTTATCTGTAAGCCACTTTCTCTCTCTAAAGCTGTTATGATAAAATTGTATTTAAAACTATATCAAAATTGCTACTTTGAATGCTATGTAAATTGGTAAGTAGATTGTTTCCTATTGTACAAATGAGGAAACTCATTACTCTTTTCATGTGGAGAGGTGCTGCTGCCAGCCATTTGCTATCAGCGAAGCTTCCAAAGTGCTCCTAACACTAGTGGCTTGTGTTGTACCCTGACACAAAGAGATACCTCACCTCAGGTCTTCTAGGAGGTCAGTGGCAAGAGGTATAAATGGAATATTGGTATGTTGCTTTAAGACAGAAAAGCTTAAACAGTTACATTTTGCTTTCCTTTTGTCTCTCCCTCTTTCTTCTTAAAGGAGTGGTGAATGTGTTGCTAACAACTCCACTGTGGGTGGTAAACACCAGGCTGAAGCTGCAAGGAGCAAAATTTAGGAATGAAGACATTGTACCCACCAACTACAAAGGTATTATTGGTAAGTGTCTCTTGGCTGAGTTCCTATTTAAGGGTTTTCTTTCCTCTTTACATCTGGAGTCTATTGCCACAATAAAGCTACATAGCAGACAACTTCAAATCTCAGCATCCATTAGTAGCATTTGTTTAGCTCCTGTGTCTGTAGATTGACAGGAATTTAACTCATCTACGGTGACCCCAGCCTGAGAGTCTTAGCTCCACATGTCTCTCTTCCTCTTCCTGGGACCAGCATGAGCATATTCGTCTCATGGTGGTGGCAGAAGCACAAAGGACACACCCAGTGGTACAAGCATATTTCAGGACTCTGTTTGCACTTTGACTGCTGACATTCCAATGGCCAAAGCACATTAACTGGCCAAGCCCAAGATAAGGGATAGAGAAGTATACCACTCCCGAGCAGTATAGATAGGAGGGGATGAATATTTTTGAGTAATAATCTATACTTTTTTTTGCTTGTGCTGTCTTTGGATAAAGGTACCAAATTGGTATCCGATATCTTTGAGCTTCTGCTTTTTAATAGTACCACACTGCCAGCTTCTCCATTCCCACATATCAATCTTTGTAATGAGAATGGTAGTTTTCTTATAAGTCACATCCACTATAATGGTCTCCAGGATCTTATCTTTTGTTGTACTAGACTTTGTTGTGAAACATGTGGACTCAGTTCACAATTCTGTATAACACAGAGTTCCCAGTAGTGGTGATAATACTTAGGAAAATTTGACATTTTAAGCCCAGATTGTCAAGAAGAGTTGCCTGTGATTCAAGTTGGTCTCTAAATAACTTGGTGACTGTCAGTGTCTGATTATCAAACAGTAGTTAGCTGATAAACTTGCCCCCAGAATACCATTGCAAGAAGGAAATCTTTATAGAGCCAGTGTGGTTTGTGTTCTGGGTATATTTGGACAGAATTCATGTTTTCTTCTCTAGTTAGGGGATTATCATTATGCTTTTCAAAAATCCCTGATTTCTTGCTTAGATGCTTTTCACCAGATCATTCGAGATGAAGGAATCTTGGCTTTATGGAATGGCACATTTCCCTCCTTGCTGTTGGTCTTCAATCCTGCCATCCAATTCATGTTCTATGAAGGTTTAAAACGGCAGCTTTTGAAGAAACGGGTGAAGGTAATCCCTGGTTTGGAACGCAGCGAAATAATCTCTGACACCTTCTTCTTGTTTGGATTTATATGGTTTGTTCTTTCTTTGCTTTCCAGCTTTCTTCTTTGGATGTATTTATCATTGGCGCAGTAGCCAAAGCGATTGCCACCACGGTCACCTATCCCATGCAGACGATACAGTCAATTCTGAGGGTAAGTGCTGGGGTTCTCCCTCTTTTTAGTCAAACAACATTCTAACATATGTGGTCTTTTTATTTAAAGCAATGTTAATAAAGCAGTCAGTTGGTATGCCAGAGTATTCCCCATCCATTTTTCCATTTCTTTGATATTCTGCTAACGAGGCTGGCTATCAGTTGGTTTTCTGTTTCGTTTGGAATGAAGATCCATTTGTGATTTCTTAGGTAACACAACGTCTCAGAAAACCCAAGTGTTGTGTGGTCACTCACGCCTGTAATCCTAACACTCTTGGGAGGCCGAGGTGGGAGGATCACTTGAGGTCATGAGTTTGAGACCAGCCTGGGCAAAAGTGAGATCCTTTCTCTACTAAAAATAGGAAAAAAATTAGCTGGGGGTGGTAGTGCATGCCTGTAATCCCAGCTACTCGAGAGGCTGAGGCAGGAGGATCGGTTAAGTCCAGGTGTTTGAGCTTGCAGTGAACTATGATGACACCACTGCATTCTACCCAGGGTGACACACCAAGAAACGTTCTTTAAGTACCTCAGGAAAGTGTAAATTTGCTTCCTTCTTATTCAAGTTGATTTGCTTGGTGCTCTAGGGCAGATTATCCTTTATAAAATTGGATGTTCATTCCTTTAGTTCACTCAGGAGGAATTCATAATTTAGCTTTTCTGAAGCACTTTCAGATTTCTGTTTTTTCTTCTTTCTTTTTTTTTTTCTCTTTACTCACCCACTCTGAGATTTCTGTTTTTTCATTCATTCAATTATTTATCCATTCAAATATTTATTAAGCATCCATCTTATGGGAGGAGTTGGGTATACTGTGGTGAATAAAACAGACATAATCCCTGCCCTCATGGAGATAGTGGAAGAGTGAATGAACAGGTAAATAAGCAAAATAAATAGGTAATTACAAATTGAAAAAAGAGCTGTAAAGAAAGTGAACATGTTTTGTGGTTTAATGGAGGGGACATGATGGGGATCTTCTTAGCTAGCATGATTGGGCTGGGCTTCTTTGAGGAAGCATATTTAAATTAAGATGCAAAGGAAGATAAGGGCCTAGCCATGCAAAGAATGAAGGAAAATGAATTCCAGGTAGAGGGAGTATGATGTGCCAAGAGTTTGGGGTAGCCCATCCTAGGAACTGAAAGGAGGCCTCTGTGGCTAGAGAGTGGCTCAGGGTAAAACTAGGAAAGTAACTGGGAAGCTATAGGTGAGGAGTCTAGATTTTTTATTCTCAGTACAGTGGGAAGCCTTTGAAGGGCTTTAAGCTGGGAAGTATGTGATGCGATTTACAATTCGAGAAGTTTGTTGTGGCCTTTGTGTGATGAATGGGTCAGTCAGAAAGCTAAGAGAGAAAGCTGGGGCAATCAGGCCATTTCAGTGATACAGGTGAGAGGGGATGGTGGCCTTAGACTAGGGTGGTAGCAGTGGAGAGGAGAGCTAGGACGAGGACAGATTCGAGATCTTTTTTTTTTGAGACAGAGTCTCGCTCTGTCTTCTGGGCTCAAGCTATTCTCCTGCCTCAGCCTCCCGAGTAGCTGGTATTACAGGCATGTGCCACCATGCCCGGGTAATTTTTCTAAGTTAGTAGAGGTGGGGGTCTCCCTCTTGCTCAGGCTGGTCTGGAACTCCTGTCCTCAAGTGATCCTCCTGCCTCAGCCTCCCAAAGTGCTAGGATTACAGGCATGAGCCAACGCACCTGGCCTCAAGATCTATTTTGGAGAAAAAGTTCAAAAGACTTATTGCTAGATAAAATGGGGATGGTAGTGAGGGTATTTCAGTTCAAAATAATAATTATTTTTTTAAAAAGTATTTTTACTAATATATTATTTTTGAATTGGTACTTAACATAAAGGATTCAGTAGCATTCACATAAATGTATTTTACTACTTTTATGATGTAAACATTTAATGTGAAGAGCTTAGACTGCAGAGATTCTAATAAATAGTGCTTAGCAGAACTTCCTAAAGAAGTGGAAGTCATGAAGCCATACCATCAATAACTTAATCATCCTCCTGGGCATTTTTTTTCTTTTGAGATAGATTTTTTCCATAATGATCTTTAAAATGAAAATTCTCATGCTTGCTTCATTGAAAAGTATTTCTTATTTTCATGTATTTCATCAAAATATTTTACTTATTTAGTTGAAAAATAGAGGGTTAACAAAATCTGTGGTACTAATTGGATATTTTTATTATTGTATGCTATAAGACATTACTATAACATCGTATCCTTTCCAGGTAGAAATTAAGATTTTAAAAGGCAGTAATAATAAACAGTAACTTTTTTTTTCTTCTTTCTCAGTTTGGACATCACAGACTAAACCCAGAAAACAGAACATTGGGAAGTCTTCGAAATGTTCTCTATCTTCTTCACCAACGAGTAAGGTGAGCTTTATAGATGCTTCACCTTCTGTCCACTCCTTCAACACCTGTCTCTACCAAGGAGTGGTTGGATTTGCTTCTCTTACGCTACTGCCTTGGCAATGGCAGCCTCAACAACCTGTCTTGCATGCTTTGCTCAGACATTTCTCATTTTAGGAGCTCGATGTAATATGACAGCATTTCGGCACTGGGCATGGTGTCTCATCCCTGTAATCCTAACACTTCGGGAGGTTGCTGAGGGAAGGTCACCTGAGGCCAGGGATTTCAGGCCAGCCTGGGCAACATAGCAAGACCCTGTTTCTAAAAAAAAAAAAATTTTAAATCAGAGACCTCATCTCTCCAAAAAAAAAAAAAAATTTAGCCAGGCATAATCCCACACACCTGTAGTCCCAGCTACTCAGAGGCTGAGGTGGGAGAATTGCTTAAGCCTAGGAGTTTGAGGTTGCAGTGAGTTGTGGTTGCACTACTGCTTTCTAGCCTGGGTGACAGAGCGAGACTGTGTCTCTTTAAAACAAACAAAAAAAGACACCATTTTGGGAAACTATGGAAGCGTGGAAAAGTTCAGGTACTTATTCTTTGTTAGTTACAGATATGCAGAACTCCTTCAGAAAGGGAACCCTCCTAAAATCTAATCTGCTTAAGTGGTGCTCATCAATGGCATACCCCATGACCTCTCTTGGGAGTATAACATCTGCTTATAGAGTTAGCAGTAGTAGTAATAGTGGAGAAGAGAGAGGGGAGTGGAAAGAGTAATGTAGTTCCGGCTACTCAGGAGGCTTAGGCAGGAGGATTGCTTGAGTTTGAGGTTGCTGTGAGCTAGGCTGATGCCACAGCACTCTAGCCTGGGCAACAGGGTGAGACTCTGTCTCAAAAAAAAAAAAAAAAAAAAGTAATAACAATGATGATGATGTAAGAGTAACTTAACATTTCTGAGGGTTTGCCATATGGCAGACACTAAGTTAGATGCTGTATGTGGGTAATCTCAATCCTAAAGTAGCTCTATGAGGCAGGAACTATTGTCATTTCCCTGTTTCATTTAAAGAAAGATAAGTCAAGGACTTCCTTTGAAGCAGAAGCTGCTATAACTTTATTATTGTTTCTAGATAGAAGATACTTTGAAAATAAATTTATTATAAAAATAGAATATGCATGGGATAAAAAAATAAAATCAAAGGTAAAGAATTGGTATAAGGTAAAAAATTCTCACCATACAAAATGTTGGGAAGGGTGTGAAGTAAGCAGAACTTTGCTATGCTACTGGTGGGAATGTAGAATAGTGTAACAAATGCTTTAGAAAGCATTTTGGCATTTTCTTTAAAAAGTTAAACATACGACCCGGCGCGGTGGCTCACGCCTGTAATCCTAGCACTCTGGGAGGCCGAGGCAGGCGGATTGTTTGAGCTTAGGAGTTCGAGACCAGCCTGAGTGAGAGTGAGACCCCGTCTCTACTAAAAATAGAAAGAAATTGGCCAAACAACTAAAAATACAGAAAAAATTAGCCGGGTATGGGGGCACGTGCCTGTAGTCCCAGCTACCTGGGAGGCTGAGGCAGGAGGATCGCTTGAGCCCAGGAGTTTGAGGTTGCTGTGAGCGAGGCTGACGCCACGGCACTCTAACCCAGGCAACAGAGTGAGACTCTGTCTCAAAAAAAAAAAAAAAAAAAAAGAGTTAAACATACACCTTCCATAGGACCAAGCCATTCCACTTCAAGATATTTACGCAAGAGAAATGAAAATACATGCCTACACAAAGACTTGTGTACAAATGTTAATACCAGCTTTATTTGTAAGGGTTAAAAACTAAAAACAACCCAAACGTCCATCATTGGGTGAGATACACAAACATAAGTTATGGTATATCCATACAATAGAAGACTACTTGGACATAAGAAAGAACAAGTTATTGATACATATGACAACAAAGTCAGCAGTTACCTGGGGCAGCATGGGCAGAGGAAAGGATTGATTATAAAGGATATGAGGATTCTTTTGAGGGTGGTGGATATGTTCACTGTCTTGAATGTGTGGATGGTTTCATGAGTATATATTAATATGTAGGTCAAAACTCATCCAATTGAGGTCAGTTAAACTTCAGTAAAAGGTGTAAGTACATGCCTACATAATCCCTGTTTTCTTCTCTCCTTATTCTTTTTACAAAAGGTAGTCACTGTTAATGGATAAGTATATATAGTTCCAGAAAATTATATAAAATATATATTTGCAACGTATGTATGCAACTTGTGGTTTTATAAACTTAATATCACAAACATCCCTTCACATTGATAATCTATAGACTTAATTTTATTTTTTTCTAGTGATTGCCTAGTTTTCTGTTACATAATATGCCCTGATTTATTTACCAATACTCATTGATGGATATTTAGGTTGTTTCCAGGTTTTTGCCTTTACAAACATTGCTGGTGAACAGCCCATAAATTTAGCTCTGTACATATGACTGATTATAATTGTAGAGAAAATTCCTTTAACTAGTGAAATTACCTACTTAAGGAGTTTGAACATACAAAATTTTGATAGACATTGCCAAATTGCCCGAAAAATGTAATACCAATTTCCATTTCTACCAGCATTGGAAGCTTGAAGAAAGATATGTTAACAAGAAAGTTAAGAAGGGAGTGTTAACTGGAAATCTATGGGGTTATATAGTTTTCAAATCCAGTGTGTTTTCACATCTTTATCTTCTTTGGTTCTCACTCAACCTTATAGATGTAGAAGGGTGATTATTTTGCAGATCAGGAAACAGAGAAAAAGTGACAGATGCGCCAAACAGATAGAGGCAGAGTCAGATGTTCAGAGTCAGGAAGGATTGAATAAATAAAGAGCTTTCATTCTGTCGATTAGAATGTTCTGCAATGGTGGACATGTCTGTACTGTCCAGTAGGGTTGCCACTAGTTGCATGTGGCTGTTGAGCACTTGAAATATTCCCAGTGCAACTGAGAAACTGAATTTCTGATTTTTTAAAAATTTTAATTGGCACACATGGCTAGTGACTACTATAATAGATAGTATAGTATACCATGCCAGGCCTCTCCAAACTTATGTGTGATTAAGAATCACCTGAGGTGCTTGTTAAAATGCAGGTTCATGCCTCCCTTCTGGGATGGGGCCTGGCAATCTACATTTCTAAACAAACCCCTCTGGTGCTTCTGATGTGGTTGGACCTCACCTTGAAAAACACTGAGGTAGAATTTCTTGGGTTTCTTGGGTTAACATAATTCAAGTTAGTCAATGAACTAGAAATTCATGCGACCAGTCTTTTCATTCCTCTTTATCACATGATTTCCTCCTAATAATAGGTTTCGTACAGCATATGTATAAAATATATTAATAGTAATATCTTCTAAATGGAGCATTTGATTAGTTTTAATATCTCAGTCCGCATGCTGTATAGCCCTGCAGTTGCTGATGAAGAGAGATCATTTGCTCTGAATTCTTGGTTCAGCCAAAGCATTCTTCTCTGAGGTTAGAGCAGTGGTTTTTAAGGGTTGGTCTCCAGGCTGGCATCATCATCCTTATCATCTGGGATCTTGTACAAAATGCAAATTCTTGAGTCCCATCCCAAGCTTAGTGAATTAGAAACTGTGGGCATGGAACACCTAATCAGTGTTTTAACAACCCGTCAGGTGATTCAGATGTGTGCTAAATTTGAGAATCACTGGGTTAGAGGATCAAATGTATGGGAAGTCTGAGAATCAGATAGCTTTTCATGTCTGTCTCTTTCTCTGGTTCTCTTGAGGCTAAAATGATGTAAACCTGTTGGCAGCTTTCCTGCCATTTAGGAACTGTTAAGTTGAAACAACTGAGTTGGTACAGCATTAACGTGAAAATCTAAATGTTCTTAGAGCTCAGATTTTGGCATTAAGATGGTTTTAGGAGATTTTAGGATCTGCATCCTATCAGTGGGATGTTGTCAACATTCTGATAATTAGTGGTGACTATAAAAACAAAGTATTGATGGCTCATGAATACTAAAGTTTCATCAGTCCCCCCAGACACCTTTAAAGATAAGCTTTTTGACAACAGAAGTCTGTGTTGAAATCTGAAACCTCCATTGTTTATTTTGATCAAAGTACCTATCCAGGTAGCAAGCATGTTTCTGTGATGAAGGAATTGACTTTTATAAAGAAAACTTTTGTTTTTTCAAACCTCTTTTCTCTTAGGCGTTTTGGAATAATGGGACTCTACAAAGGCCTTGAAGCCAAACTGCTGCAGACAGTACTCACTGCTGCCCTCATGTTCCTTGTTTATGAGAAACTGACAGCTGCTACCTTCACAGTTATGGGGCTGAAGAGTGCAGGCAAGCACTGACACGCCTCCCAGTGGGAAGTATGGAAGATGCTGGAGATGGGGAGTTCCCTTCTGAGTGAAGAGAAGCGATTTTCCTTTTACTCTGACTCCCTCCACCACAAATTTTACCCTCACTGGCTTGAAAGGCATCTAAGGGTAAACAGGGAGTATAGCCAGCTGAGACTGTTGCCACTTTAGTTTTTATAATGGCTAGTTGGATTTTGGGGTGGTGGTTGGACTAATATAAAAAGAAAACATTATTGAAAACCTGAAAATGAAAGTTTGTGGAGGTTTATTGGTTTTCTTAAGGGGAATGGACTATTTTGCTCTCGTGTATAATCTTTCTATTTCAATTTTTCTTAAATACACCACCTGTTCTCTTTCCCTGAACTCTTCCCTAGGTTTTAGGACAAACTTAATAACATGCAATTCTCCTCAGATATTTTTGTATGTCTTAATCTTGGTATTTTCCTCACTAAAAATAATACTATGACTGTGCCATGGGCATGACTTTATTTTTGTTGGGCTTTTTTTTCTCCTGCTTAGTACATGAGCTGCTTATTTTGTGGAAATGAAAATTATTAATCTCAAATGATTCTCTTATAAACTATTTATAAATGTCACTTATTCATTAGTGTTTGACATTATTTTTAAAATATTTGTTTTGAATCAACTCTTTGGTTACAAAAGGCTTGAGGTTTTATGTCCATCCATACAGGCCCCAATCAGTCAAGCCCCAATAAATTTTCAGCACAGAAGACATTCTTGAAAAGTTGTTCTCTATTAAGGTACTGTATTGGCTTTGCAACCAGATGGTAAAAATCATAAAATTCCGGATATTATCTCCCTCTATAAACTCTTGGCATAGGATGTATATTTTGAGAATAAACATCTGATTGAGGTTATTTCATTTGGAAACCTTCGTTGGAGTCCTGCTGAAAGTGTGGTCCATCAGACGTTAGCATTGCCATCAGCTGAGAGCTTGCTTGCATGCAGCCCAAACCTTGTGATTCATACTCTACAGTTTAACCAGATCCTCGGGTGATTCATATCCACACTAAAGTTTAGGCCCCTGAGCCAACAGAAGAAGTGATTAGTTTTGATCATAGAAACCAAGGTAAAGATAGTTCTCAAAGGAATGATAGACTAATGTATTGAAAAGACCTCTGAAAACCTGTAGGAGTCCTACCTATCTCGACATTTGCTTTCACCTCATAGCATATTGTTAAGGTGGTAGGACTTTTATCATGTAGCTAGGCGTAGATTTAGACATCTCAAAAAAAAAAAAAGCCTATGGGTCAGTCAGAGGAAATAATAATGAAATATTTCATTATTTAGGATTTAGTTCAGTTTTCAGAGCGGAAATTTCTTTCTCTTATTTCCCTTCTTTAGACCCCATGGTAATTTCAAAATACATGGTTATTAAACTAGTAGTAATTGAAAGATCATTGTGTTGTTCTAGAAAATAAAAATTAAGCTGGGCACGGTGGCTCACACCTGTAATCCCAGAGACTCTGGAAGCTGAGGCAAGAGGATCACCTGAGCCCAGGAGTTTGAGGCTGCAGGAAGCTATGATCGTGCCACTGCACTCCAGCCTGGGTGACAGAGTAAGACCCCATCACAAACTATGTATATATATAAATTAGCAAGAGTGAATAATCTGGAAACAAAACTGAGCATTCATCCCTATTTAAACCAGAGAATTGAAGACAAAATTGTCTTTACTGCTTTTTATTTTACTTTAAGTTTTGTGTGTGTCTGTGGTAGACCTTGGGTGGGAAGCACAAAACTATTATTTTTCTGCACAGGAGAAGAATGATCATAAAAGTGCATGTGTAGTTTTGGTACTGTTTTTATTATGCTGTTCGCTTTGAAATTTGAATTTTGAGCTCAGTATTGTGGGTTGCTAGAATAATTTCCAACTCATATAGCTACATTGGTGTTTATGATGTGAGAATGTATTTGATGCTTCTTTTTTCTGATTTTAGGAGGAAACAATCTAACATTGAGGTTTTATGTTCCTTTATTTTTTTCAGTTTTTAATTTTCTTTCAGTGTCTTGATGTAATGACTTTTTTCTTTTTTATTTTATTTTATTTTTTTTGAGACAGAGTCTCACTCTCTTGCCTGGGGCGAGTGCGGTGGCATCAGCCTAGCTCACGGCAACCTCAAACTCCTGGGCTCAAGCAATCCTACTGTCTCAACCTCCCGAGTAGCTGGGACTACAGGCATGTGCCACCATGCCCAGCTAATTTTTTCTATATATATTTTTAGCTCTCCAATTAATTTCTTTGTATTTTTGGTAGAGATGGGGTCTCACTGTTGCTCAGGCTGGTCTCGAACTCCTGAGCTCAGAACGATCCGCCCGCCTCGGCCTCCCAGAGTGCTAGGATTACAGGCGTGAGCCACCGTGCCCGGCCCTTTTTTACTTCTTTTTTCTTTATTTTAATTTTCTTTCAGGAGGTTTTATGTTCCTTAGGTAGTTTATAGACTCACTAGTTGAAAGTATAATAGGTAGTAACTCACCTAGTTTGGTAATCTTTGGTTAATAATAAATTGTTTGAGAAAACTAAAGAGCTAAAGGTCATACTAAAGAAATAGAAAATTTTTCTTTTTGATTCTTTGTGTAATTTCTCTAGAATATGCAGATTAAGAACTTTAGAAATTACATTAGGGTCACTGCAGTTGAAAATTTAATTTCTGTAAGTATTTCATCTGTTTTGAAGCAAATACTGTAATATTTCTACCCTTGTCTATTATACAGTTCAGTATAAAATGCAGAAATAGGATTTATCATAAGAACATATTCAGTGGGAGTTAGAAATCTTGGGTTTTATTCCCAGCTCTGCCACCAACTAGCAAATTATGTCATCACCTTGTGCTTCAGCTCTTTGATAAGTGGAGGTAATAATACTCACTGCCCACTTCAGAGGATGTTGGAGAGCTAATGATGTCAGCTAAATCCCTTTATGACCATGGGATAGGGAAGAGCTGAGTGAAACTTAAGACAGTGCATAGATTTATATAGCAATTTCCCTTCTCAAAGCTTATACACTTTCTCATTTTATAATTCCGGTATCTCTGTGAAATAGGTAGGGACAAGTAGCAACATCCCATTTAATTAACAGGAAATTGTGACAGAACTATCAGATAACTTGCCTCTTTGGAGCCAGGACTAAAGTCGAGTTTCCTGCAGTCTAGTGTAATGATTAAGAGAATGGGTTCTGGAATTAGGCAAATCTAGGTTCAGCCTCTGGCACTACTCTTTACCATCTGTGGAAACAAAGCAATTACTGAACTTTTATGAGATATTTTATGAAACTCAACTGTCCTCAACTGTGAAATGGAGGTCTTGGTAAACCTACCTCATAGGGTGATTGTGAGGATTAAATGAGATCATATGAGTCCTCAACTGTGAAATGGAGGTCTTGGTAAATCTACCTCATAGGGTGATTGTGAGGATTAAATGAGATCATATACATAAATTGCTAAGCACAGTGCTTGCCATATGAGAAGAGCTAGATAAATGTTAACAACAACTGTTATTATCATCATCATCATCATCATCATTATTATTGATTAAGGGTACAGCTGTTTGAATAGATGTAACTGTGGTCTAGTGGAAGGCACTCTGGATTTTGAGCCAGACTTGGTTCCAGTGTTCATTCTAGCGCTTAATAGCATTGTGGCCACAGACAAATCACTTAACCTTTCTGAGATTGTCTTTATCTGTCAAATAGAAATGATTACCTCTCAAGGCTGTTCTGAGGATTAAATAAGAGATATAGATATGTGAAAGCATCTGGCATAGTATATGGCATATGTAGGTGCTTAATAAATGCCATTTAAACCAAGAAGATCAACTAGGTTTTGCTTTGGGACAGGTTTTCCTTTTCCATTCATTTTAATTGTGAACATTTCTGGGAGCCTTTTGGTGTATCTTCTCAAAAGATAGGCCAAATCCAGTAATTTTATGTTTTCTTTAGTATTCAAATTAAGTCTCTGAAACATTTATCAGTTAATCAGTAAAACATGAACTGGTTTAATGGCAGAAAGTCACTGGCTGAGCTAGTGACTCACCTTGGCTTTTTCGAAAAGCTAAAGAATAGTGACTTCAGGATCCAAATGCCATGCATCTAAGGAGAACTCTCCTCTGGGCAAGTGAATTACTTACCTAGCAGTGTTGAATGTCCCCAGAATACCAAACGTATATGAAGGCTTATTTGTAGGGTATTTATGTATGCAATAAATGTGGCTGGCTGATTGAGGCCCTGCAGAGTTTTTATCACTGTATAAATGAAAGAGCCTTGGGTTAATGCTAATGTTTGTGGGGCAAACTGGTACCCCCTGAAAAGTATGTTCAGTAGGACTTCATGGGCAAGGAAAAGGTTTTCTAGGGACAGAGTGGGAAAAGAAAAGAAATAAAATTACTATTTAAAGATAGAGAATGACAGAGAAATAAGGAGATGATGTGAGGGTCAGGGAAAAGGAGGGACAGTAGCATGGCACTCAAAAGAAGAGATGTTTATAAAAAGGTGTGACAGGTATATACTGGGCAGTAAACTGGGACCCTGCAAATGAGGTCCAATTTGTAATGACATCGAAAGGGAAGAACTCAGTTTGGAACTAATTATAGAACATGAGAATTGGTAATGGAGCTTTCATGTGTTGAATGCCTACTGAATGCCAGTCACAACTGATTTACATACATCTTGATATCCTTGTAACAACTCCACATGTATAAGGTTCATTCCCATAACAGATGAGGTAGCTGAGACTTAAGAGTCACACACTTCATGAGCAGGGGTCAGGATTTGAAATTAAGGCTGACTTCAAAACCTTTTACACTGTCAAACTACATCCTTCAGATGTCCTTAAAAGTAAGCCATCTAAGCCAGTATGTGGCTCCCTTTTTCAACCTAGGGAGGGCATGTGATCGAAGACATGTAATTCTTTCTATAATGAACTGTCTGTACCCCAACATGATGCCACAGGCTCCAGGGATGCCTGTGGCCTCTGTGTCCTTAAATGCATGCTATTTCTTGCTTCCGTGCCTTTGTTTATGCTTTCTGGTCTGTCAGGAATCTCTTCCTACTACTCTTAGTGAATTCCTGCTCAGATCAGGCTTCTGCTGTTTCTGAAGCCTTTCTGGAGCTTTGCTCCCACTCACCCCAAAGGCCTTTCTTAGTAGTCCCATAGTATTTTGTGCATATGTCCATCCTTGTACCTACTACATTGCATTTTTGGATTACAGCAGTCTATCTGTATCTGTCTTCCCCTAGACACCAAGTGTTTTTAGGGCAGGAAATGAGTCTTCATCAAGCAGCAGAGTGTCTTGATCAGAGTAGGCCCCCAGTTGTTGCATGAGTATTTCTGCCTAAAGACAGTACTGATCTTTCTTCACTCACACTGATCTATTTGTTAATTAGAAATTTACATGTTTTTAGAATTCTTGTACCTCTGGTATTTTCTTGGTTGGTTATCAGTCTTTTAAATTTCTTTTCCTCAGATTAATTAGTTCACACTTTTTTGAAGTATACTTTATTTTGCTAGTCAGTTGGCTTTTTAACCTTTAAAGAATTGTTATTTCTTTGCTTAATTGGAATTACCAAAATTATCTACCCTAATGGTATTATTTATATAATTGTTTCATGTGTACCTCATTCTTGCTTTGCTTTAGTTTCTGTAGGACCTGTTGGCAGAGTAAATGGCCAGCCAAGTAGGTGGTTCCCTACATGGCTGTCATATGGAGGACCTTATTAAATTGTAAATTCCTATTCTAAGAAATTGCAAATTATAGCCGGGTTGCTTGGCTCATGCCTGTAATCCTAGCACTTTGGGAGGCCAAGGTGGGAGTATTGCTTGAGGCCAGGAGTTTGAGACCAGCCTGAGCAACATAGCAAGAAAAATTTCTTCTCTAGAAAAATTTTTAAAAATAGCCAGGCATGGTGGCACATGCCTGTAGTCCTAGCTTCTCAGGAGGTTGAGGCAAGAGGATCACTTAAGCCCAGGAATTTGAGGTTGCAGTGAGCTATGACGACCCCACTGCACTCTAGCCTGGGCAACAGAACAAGACTCTGTCTCAATAAATAAATAAATAAATAAATAAATGCTCATTAAACACTAACTCCCCATTTCCTCCTTCCCCCAGCCCCTGGCAACTACCATAGTATGTCTCTATGATCTTGACTGTACTAAGTACTTCATGTAAGTGGAATTATACAGTATTTGTCCTTTTGTGACTGGCTTATTTCACTTAGGATAATATTCTCAAGGCTTGTCTGTGTTGTAACGTATGTCAGAATTTCCTTTTTTTTTTTTAAGTTGAATAGTAAATATTCCATTGTATTATATACCATGTTTTCCTTATACATTCATTCATCCATTGATGGACATTTGGGTTGCTTCCATGTTTTAGCTATTGTGAATAATGCTGCTATGAACACAGGTGTACAAAAATATCTTTGAGACCCTGCTTTCAATTCTTTTAGGTACATACCCAGAAGTAGAATTGTTGAATCATATGGTAATTCTATTTTTAACTTTTTGAGGAATCACCATACTATTTTCCACCAGTAGCTGCACCATTTTACATTTCCACCAACAGTGCACAAGGGTTCCAATTTCTCTGCATCCTTGCGAACACTTGTTATTTTCTGTTTTTTCAATAGTAGCCATCCTAGTGGGTATGAGGTGATATCTCATTGTAGTTTTGATTTGCATTTCCCTAATGATTAGTGATATTGAGCATCTTTTCATGTACTTACTGGCCATTTGTATATCTTCTTCAGAGAAATGTTTATTCAAGTTATTTGCCTGTTTTTGAATTGGGTTGTTTGGTTTTTTGTTGCTGAGTTTTAGCAATTCTTTGTATATTCTAGATATTAATCTCTTATCAGATACATGATTTGCAAATATTTCCTCCCATTTTGTGGGTTGACTTTTTACTCTGATGATAGTGTCGTTTTTTTTTTTTTGTTTATTTTTTTCTTTCTCTTTTTTCGAGACAGAGTCTCACTCTGTCACCTGGGCTAGAATGCAGCGGTATCATCTGTAGGACGGTGTCTTCTTATGCACAAAGTTTTTAAATTTTCATGAAGTCCGATTTGTCTATTTTTTGTTGTTGTTGTTGCTTGTGCCTTGGTGTCATAGTCAAGAAATCACTGCCAAATCCAATGTTGTGTAGCTTTTGCCCTGTATTTTTTCTTAAGAGTTTTATAGTTTTAGGCCTAAAGGTCTTTGATTCCATTTTGAGTTAATTTTTATATATGGTGCTAGGTAAGGGTCTAACTTCATCCTTTTGCATGTGAATATCTAGTTTTCCCAGTACCATGTGGTGAAACTAGTTGAGTTTTTATCTGAATATTTTGCATTTGTTGGTATATTAAAAATTATAAAAGTAGTGAGAATTTAAAAATTGGGAAAGTCCTCTTTATTTCTTTTTTTAATTTGCAACTATCTTATAGGTGTAGCATTTATAGATTTTTTTTTTTTTTGGTAATGTACTCATTCTCATTTTATTCTCTGTATTGTGAGATTTATTATATTACCTATACTATAGGTAGGAAATTGAGACACAGTTCTGCCTCAGGTCACATAACAAAGGATTGGGAGTCTAAAACGGGAATTCAGCCAGGTGCAGTGGCTCATTCCTATAATCCCAGCAACTCATGAAGCTGAGGCCGGTGGATCACTTGAGCCCAGAAGATCAAGGCTGCAGTGAGCTAGGATCACTCCACTGCACTATAACCCAGGCAACAGAGCAAGAACCCTATCTCTAAAAACAAAAAATTAATTAAAAAAAAAAAAAAGGAATTTAGACATCTTGATGTTTTACTCAATAATCTTTTACTGTTTCATGCTACTTGGAGCTATCTATATTTTCTAAATGGTTAAAAATTTTATTTTAGCTTTAGACCTTTTTTTCTTATACAAATAATACAGTCATAAAAATTTCCGAAAATATAGAAACGAAGAATGAAGAGAATGAGGATATGTATATATTTCTATATGCCTACTGTCTAGAAATCACTGCTAATATTTCAGTATATCTATTTTCAGACTTGTTTAAATGTATACTTAGGCATATGTATTTATAGATAAGGATTTTTCTTTATGGTTAGTCAAGTAAAGCAGTGGGAGTGGAAGGGTTTTTTTAAAAGGATCAAACTGGCTAATTCTGTAACTTTTTCATCTCAAATATAATTTAATGTCAGTAAATATCTATGTGCTAATTTTAGTTGCGGCATAGAATTGCATTGTATGAATGTATCATTATTTAGACTCCCGTTAATGGACTTATAAGTTGTTTCTGATTTTTTGCTATTATAAATAATTTGGTGATAAAATCCTTAGTATATGTATCTTTTTACAGTTTTCTGAGTATTTCTTTAAGAAAAATTTCCAGGAATTCAGTTGCTGGTTCACAATGTTTGTATACTATGTTACTATGTTATTAAATTAAAACTTCATCCTATCTAGTGCTTATGTTCACTGTCACATTGGGCTATGTGAACATTTCTTTCTCTCTTCACCTTTGCTTTGGCAAGCTGCACTGCTTTCTGAGTGTGATAGGGAACCAGGGCATTGTATACCAAGGACTGAGCTGAGTGCTTTGTCATTTAATTCTCACAACAGTCTCATGAAATAGAGTTAAATGAGGCATATCAAAAGTAAATGTTATAGGAGTTTACAGCTGGAAGTTAGTCTTCTTCCAACAGGTAGCTGAGACCATGGAACATCACATACTAAAGCATAATAATAGTAGCTACCATTTCTTGAGCACCTCCTATGCACCATTTGCCATACTAGGCGCTCTACTTGTATAATCCTATTTAATCCTCCTACAGAGATTTCAAAGCCCATGTACCTTCCACAGTTCTCTCCTTCAGGCTTTGGTTCCATGTCTACATAGCTTCCTACTTCATGTGCCTTTGTTAGATGGCAAGTTCTAGAAGGCGAGGACTTTCTATGAATCATTTTATTAATAATCATGCACCTTAGGATTATACTGGACAAAGTATCTCTACAGAAATGCTTTATATTTATGATGGTTATGGAAATCAAAGATGACTTTTACAGTTTATCTTTGTTAATACTTTATAAATAAGCCCTATTTGATAGAAAATGGCTTCATTTTTTAAAATTTTGCTGTTATAGATAGGAAGAAACCTTTGAACCACCAGAGGGCATTGCAATCAGCCTCCTACATCATCTTCATTATAAATCACTGCTGTCAGAGATGCCTGGTGAAATCTGTTACCAATTAAATCAGTAAAAGAAGCATTTTTAGAATCAGTGGCTTACACTTGGTGGAGCACTACCCTGAAGCACCCTTTTTATCTATAAAAGCGAAGAATGAAGTTGATAGTATTTTGCTGAAATTATAATCTTTTACTTTTTCCTTTCCCAAGGAATGTACCTAAACTTTTACTCTTTTTTGGCCTGAAGATGTAGCCAGTACCTCTCCATATCAATAGATACTGAAGTCAGAGACACAAAAGTCACAATTTTTGGCCAGTAACATCCACCTTTTTATGGCCTTTATTGACGCTAATAAAAACTTGCAATTAAGCCAGGTGCTGTGACTCATGCCTATAATCCAGCTACTCAGGAGGCTGAGGCAGAATTACTTGAGGCCAAGAGTTCAAGACCAGCTTGGGTGATATAGGGAGACCCTGTCTCAAGAACAAAAAAACAAAACTTGTAATTAAATGTATACAACTTTAATGTACTCATATAATTAAAATTTGTTTTAAACTTGTAAAACTGACTAATCCACAGTTTGTTAATTCCTTCTTTTCTGTTCACCATCTGGCGGAAGTGCCAATAGGCAGAAAAATTATTAAAAGTCAGAGCATGAGCCAGGCACACTGGCCCTTATCTGTAATCATAGCACTTTGGGAGGCCAAGACAGGAGGATCACTTGAGGCCAGGAATTTGAGACCAGCCTGAGCAACATAACGAGACCCCGTCTCTACAAAAATATAATTTAAAAAAATTAGCTGAGCACAGTGGTACACACCTGCAGTCCCAGCTTCTTGGGAGGCTGAGGCTGGAGGATCACTGGAGCCCAGAAGCTTGAGGTTGCAGTGAGCTATGATGACCCTACTGTACTGCAGCCTGGGCAACAGAGTGAGACTCTGCCCCCCCACCCCCCCAAAAAAAAGAACAGGAGGAAGAATAGGCAAAAAACATTTTGACAATCTATGAATTTAAAAATCAAATCATCACTAAACCAGTGGTGTTGATATAAACAGGTAAATCTTTCCACATCATATGAAATAAACGTTAACTAGAGTTCTCATTGATATGTACTGCAGGAATGTTTGAAATATTTATCA